>JANTPZ010096180.1:0-13568 GCA_025593235.1 Vachellia pachyceras | reverse complement strand
GTGGTGGAGAAAGACAGAACGCTTGCCACATATGGGATTAATGCAGTGTGCACACACCTCGGGTGTGTTGTGCCTTGGAATCAAGCTGAGAACAAGTTCATCTGCCCCTGCCATGGATCCCAGTACAATGACCAAGGAAGAGTTGTGAGAGGACCTGCTCCTCTGGTAAGTTTATTTTCAAGGTGAAAAATAGCATAAAACTCGGATTTTCCCATGAAAATACGCTAATACCCAGGTGCTTGCTTAGAACTGAGGCATATATAGGTTGGCTTATGGTTTTCAGCCATAGCATTTACACTTGTTACAGTTGGTTTATTTACTGATAGTTGGTGTAAAAATCTATAATTAACTCCAATTGTCTCGTAGTAATAGTAATCATGAATGTTTAATGCTTCTTGGTGGACAGTCTCTGGCGTTGGCGCATTGTGACATAGATGATGGGAAGGTAGTATTTGTGCCTTGGGTTGAAACTGATTTCAGAACAGGAGAGGATCCATGGTGGGCTTGAGTTTATTGAAGCCGTCCCTTCTCTATCACATGTTTGATCTACAACTTACTTTTTTTTTTTTTTTAGATAGAAGGGTCTACAACTTATTTAACACTGCGTTTTGTATTAGATCCATGAGTGCATTTAATTTTCACTGTAGTTAATATGTTGTATATTTAAACTCACGAGATGAAATTAGGAAGCTGAGGTTTTTTACTGTAGTTTTTCTTTTGCTGCAAATTATTCCCCTCCCCAATTTTTTAATGATCCCAAGAATCAAAGAAAATGTTGTAAAACTGAAGAGGAAGTGCGTCACCTGGTGATGGTCTCCTTATGATGGTTGCAGAGGCATCTACTTAAAGAATGGGATCACCACGTTTACCAACTTGTGGTTTCCAGCCTGTCTCTGCCACAATGATGTGATGTATTTGGTTATAAGCTCGAAACGGAAGCTAATGGATTTGTAGCTTCACTTGGTTTGGGCATTTAATGCAATCTCACATGTTAATGCTGGTCTGTATTCTACCTCTGTTTTATTCTGCCACCTCTAAACGTGAATGTTTTGTCTTGTCAGCTATCCTTAAATTTCAGATGGGGTTAGACGACGCACTTCTACGCGCGCTTGATGCAGTATTCAGCATTTTTCTTTATCTAGTATCATCTTTTTCCCAAAAAAAGAAAAGTATCATCTTTTTCAAATTTCATAGATTGACTGACGAAGATCAAGTTATGTATGTGTCGTGAAGTTGAAAAGTGAAAACTGATAATGGGATCTGGGATTTCAGAAGATTTTCAAATATTATTATTTCAGTGAAGGACAAACAGTGACGTCATTTGCCATTATCTGCTGCCGACTCACTTGAGCTGGTAGGTTGAACAATAAAAAAGTGAAGCATGTTGGAATATGGTTTTTTTTTTTTTACATGTACAGCCTTAACCCACCAAGGGTAGGCTAACCCGTGAACCTTTGTTTATAAAAAATATTTGAATAATTTTTAATCATAATGCAAAATTAATTAATATTAGATGATTGTTGATAATTTAATTTATGATTTATAATAAAACCTAATGGTGTTGTTACATCCATGTAGTATATCCTATCTAATGGGATCATGGCTTTGTTCTTGCTGATAATCTTATTTGTAATTTATATTTAGTTTAAATTCAATTTTATAAAATATATTATATATCCCCGACAAAAAAAGTGTATTATATGTTTAAATTGTATTGTTTAAAATTTAAATTAGATATTTTATATTTAAGTTGTATTGTATTTTTATAAATTAAGTTTATGAAAAATACTATTTCATTTTGAAGAAAATAAAAAATATATTTTAAATTCAAGTTGAAAAATACTATTGATAAAATATATAAAAATTAAAAAACAAAGTGGCAAGTTGAGTTGAATAAATATCAGTTCACAGCATGCAGGTCTACGATGTGCTAGCCCACAACCGGCTGGATGGCATATTACCGACTATATGACTTACTTGGAGGGTTGTTTACACCATATTACTCATTGAAATTATTACTATTATTATTATTATACTTCTTTTATTAGTTAATTTTTTAAAAGATTGATAAAGTTAGATATATTACTTTAGGCCTTGTTTGGTTCAACATAGGGGGAGTAGGTGGCGTTTATTAAAGATGGGAGCAGTTAGGGAAGGGAAGATTATGAGTTTTGGTTGATTCAGAAGGAGACAAGAGTGTGAGAGATATTTTAATAATTTTTGTTTGGTTGAGAAGGAAAGGGGAGAGGAACTAATTTGAAGTTGACAGATATGCTCTTAAATCTTTTAAATTTCTTGTTTTCTTTTACAATATTTATATTAAAATTATTAATACGCTATCTTTTTTTTTTTTCTTACTTTCATCTTAACAACAATTCTATCTCCAGTCTCCACCGTCATGTAACATCTTAGCAAACGTGGAGTTTCTTGTGGTGCACAGGGCTGCTTTCTTTGACTTCCTCTTTAATGGCCTCCCATAGTCAACAACAACCACCACTGCACAATTTCCTCCGACTCCGTTCAACCAGATTGCCTCCCCCCCCTCCAATCCAACTGTCTCCACCTCTCTCACTCTGACAACAATACCTTCGACGTTCACAGCAACATCGATGCCAACAATTTCATACAACTTGACGCTACAGCCCCCTCTGACGACTCTGCTGAAGCTGCTTCCCACACCGCCCGATCCTCCGTCCTGACCACACTCACACCATTGATGATGTCTTTGCCAACAACTCCGTCATCGACGTTGCTGCCCTGTCCCACGAATCCGTCAATTTGAACATGGCGTAGGCGACAATTAGAGAGGCAGAGGCTGAAAGGCTAAGCAGGATGATGGGAGGAGTAGATGCTTACTATAAACCATTGAGGACTCGTGAAAAATGAAGTTGTGGTTTTAATGAGTCCGAACGTAACACTGGAATACTGTAAAAATGCTGTGTCTTTCAATATGTCCCGAGATAAAGTAACTGATGGGTTAGCTAGAATGACACATGATTTAGTAGAAAACTTTTGTTTTATGAGGAACTATCACCTACTTTGCAGCAGATGGTGGATCATGGAGTAATGTTCACCCCTTGAACTGTTGTTATGTTCTGAGTTTAGTAATGATGTGGGTAATTTTGTTTGGAAGGGCCAACAATTTTCTCTCGCTTGATATAGAAACCCGATTTTGGGGTGAGAAGGAAGGGATGGAGTCACTAAAAGACAAAAATTTAAACTTGGTGGGTTGGCGTGAGTGATAGGTATTCTTGTTCCTTAAGTAAGTGGGAAGGGGTCGATCCCTACCTCTTGTGAATGGAACAAACCTACATGCCAGCTGTCAACCCCTTAAATGGACCTCTGGAGAGATTAGTCTCATCTGACATGTGGATGGAGAAATCCTGGGATTAAAAAAAAAAGACAAAAATTCACCCATCATGTCCCCTTTACTTTTTGAAAAATTTATACTCAGGTCTCAATTAGAGGAAAATGAGCAAAATATTTTAAAAATTGGTAAAATTATCATTAGATTCCAACAGTAGTTGGTGTGATTATCATTAACAACCTCACCAAACGTCAATAACAACCGTACGAGTTACCAAAACGGTGCACGTAAGTCGAGATAAAACTATATTGAAATCTGTAAAAACCATCTCGAAATCCATAAAAACCATCTTGAAATCCGTAAAACCATCTCGAAATCCACAAAATGCCTCGAAATCCGTAAAATCCATTCTCCCAACGGAGTTCCCAAACACACACATTTATCTATTTTCCAAACGAAAATTTATTTTATCAATGTATATATCAATATCAATTATTATATCCTTTGGATTGTGTGATGAGATTTGCCTTGCCTTTGCAGAAAGGCAGAAACTTCTCCTTCAGGATATTGAAGATTATCCATTTTATCACAATAGATTCTTGTTTATTTTAGTGCTGGGTTTTGTTTTTTTCTCATTGCTCGCATTGCATGTTTGTACTTTAGCCGGGGGGGGGGGGGAGCCCTCAGCATTTGACTTGATGGGCCCAAGGGACCCACATTTTGCACAGTCAGTATTAAAAGATTGTTTTTATTTTAAGTTGTATATCAATTATAATAATTACTTTTTAAAAATAAAAATAAACAGATCAGACGATGAGACGTTCGGATTCATCGCATGCAAATCCCCAAAGTGTGGGGGTAGCCATGTGTTATCGAAAAGGATATATATTTTATTTCCAAGTTTGAACACGGGCATGACCTCGGCGGACTCCGGATCGACAAATTAGTTCCTATAACTAGAATTTGGAACAACATGAAAAAAACGTTTCTATAAGGTTTAAAAGATTCTCCATGTCCATACCTGCTCTGCAGAATCTTTCCCAGTGTAAGTTGTGACTCTGTTTCTCCTATCATTCATCTTTGTTGCAATCAATGCCTCTTCTGTTTCAATCATCTCGAACTTTTGAAACAGAGTATCAGGCTCTGGAATCTGATTTTTTTCCCTTTTCATGACATCTTCACCTTTATGGGGGATTCCGTTTTCACACAAATTTAAAATCTCTGTGAATCACTATGCCCCACCTCCTTCCCTCCAGTTCATAGATTGGAATGGTGCTGCAACAGCAATCTGTCAACAGCTATTTTATTGCCACTAGGGTTCTTAATCATGCCTGGTTTGACTAAACAACCTCACCTAGTATTTAAACGCCTATGGCTTTTTTTTTTAAATGAAAATTTCCCTTTTCGTTTTGGGAGTGATGTGAATTATTTGAATAGCACATGCCTGGAGGGTTATAATTTTTTATATTTATCACTTGACTTATCGAGTTATGCATGTTGGGCGCCTGAGATCAGCTTCTGCTATTTCCTTTTGTAGGATTTGATTGAATCGAAGAGAAACATCCATGGCCATCGACAATAGGCGTCCGGCCAATCTCAAGGTTTTTGATCGAATCTAGAATTTTTCTCTCGACACGAAGGTAGAATTATTTCTAACTTCTTTTCATTCGCATCACCAGGGAAAATATGCCGCGATAATGGTCTGCTGGCTTCTTGGCAATGGCTGCCTTTTCTCGTGGAACAGTATGCTCACAATAGAAGATTACTACGTCTATTTGTTTCCAGTAAGTGATTCTCTTTTGGGCTGATATAGCTCCTCATTATATTGGTCTGATGGTAACCCCTTGAATACGAGTTTGAAGTTTGAAAATTTTGAAATTGTTAGTTTTGGTTCTTAAGGAATTGAATTACCCTTTTCTCCTTTTGCAGAATTACCATCCCTCCCGGGTGCTCACTCTTGTATACCAGCCATTTGCTCTTGGAACACTGGCAATACTGGCCTATAATGAGGCAAAAATCAATACTAGACTTCGGAACCTATTTGGATACACTCTTTTCTTCATCAGTACTCTGTTGGTGTTAATTGTAAGTTCCCTTCACTTGTTGGTGAATTCTGATTCCTTTATGCTTGGTTGTAATTTTGCCTTTTCTATTAATGTTCCATAGTTGGATTTAGCAACATCTGGCAAAGGAGGACTTGGAACCTTTATCGGTGTTTGCGCCATAAGTGGTGCTTTTGGAGTTGCAGATGCTCATGTGCAAGGTGGAATGGTGGGGGACCTTTCTTACATGAAACCAGAGTTCATTCAGGTCAGCTTCAGCAACAGAGTTGTTTTAAGGAGTTAGTTTTTTTTTTTAGCTAGGGACGTTCACGTAATATGACTTTGCACCTTTCTTTGTTACAGTCTTTCCTTGCTGGATTAGCAGCATCAGGTGCGTTAACCTCTGCTTTGAGACTAATTACAAAAGCTGCATTTGAGAATTCGAAGGACGGTCTTCGCAAGGGAGCAAGTAAGTTCAACTCTGCATCTCTAACAAGTCATTTTCTTCCTTTGATTTCATAGTTCTTTATAATCTATTTGTTATCAGTTGATAAATGCTAATTTAAGAAGTTAATTTCTTGATGAATGCTTCAGAATTCTATGATGGCCGTTCCACTTCTTGCTTGTCGCCATGGAACTTTGTAAAATTTACAACTGTTATACTCTATCATTTGTTGTTTAGTCACTGGTCTCTTACCATCTTATACGATTGTTTCAGTTATGTTCTTTGCCATATCGACATTCTTTGAGCTTCTTTGTGTCCTTCTTTACGCATTTGTCTTTCCTAAATTACCCATCATCAAGTACTACCGTTCAAAAGCAGCCTCCGAAGGATCAAAAACTGTTACAGCTGACCTTGCTGCTGGTGGCATCCAGACTTCAACCATTGAGAGGGTACTGCTTCTTCTTTCCTCTTTCCAATATCTGAAAGAAGTTAATCAATGTTCAAGATTAATCGGTTTATGAGACAGCCATTTCTTTTTCCCAGGATGAAGAGGACCCAAAACTACTGGAGAGGAAGGGAAACAAGCAACTGTTACTTGAAAACATTGATTATGCACTTGATATGTTCCTAATCTATGTGCTGACTCTATCCATTTTCCCTGGATTTTTGTCAGAAGACACTGGATCGCACAGTTTGGGCACCTGGTATTATGTTCATTACTAAACTGCGCCACTTGTCTTTCTGTTCATTATGCCCTGGCTCAGAGGCTGAGATTTGTGGGTGTGTGTGTATCTTAGGTATGCACTTGTGTTGATTGCGGTGTACAACGTGAGTGATTTGATTGGAAGATGCGTTCCACTCTGCAAATTCCTGAAGCTGGAATGCCGAAACCTAATCACCATCGTGATTCTGAGCCGCTTTTTGCTGATTCCGGCATTTTATTTCATTGCAAAGTATGGTGACCAGGGATGGATGATAATGTTGACCTCCCTGTTGGGGCTATCCAATGGATACCTCACTGTATGTGTTCTCACTGCTGCACCAAAAGGTTACAAGGTAAGTCTGTGTGTAACACACTTTCTAAGTCAGGAATCTCTGGGTGGTTCAGAATTTGGAGAATTTCATTCATCTTATTATTGGTTTTTTGTTTTTGCTTTCTGTAGGGACCGGAACAAAATGCCCTGGGAAATATATTGGTGCTGTTTCTTCTTGGAGGTATTTTTGCAGGAGTCACTCTTGACTGGTTGTGGCTCATAGGCAAAGGCTGGTGAGATTTCAATCCACCCATTCTTCAACTGGGGAAAAGTGCTCCGTGTCGTCCTACTGTTTTTGTTTTTCATTTGGTGATTAAAATGGTTCTACTTCATTCTCTTTGCAATGAATAATATGTACATAAATATTATCAAGTTAGACATTCTATTGGATTTTCTTCTAGATCTTGTGATGACATCGCCCTAAACACGAATTTTTTTTTACAACCAAGAATTAGCGTGGCCGTTAATTTGAATTAAAACGATTAAAAAGGAAAGAGTATGATGAAGTTTTGTTTTGGGCATGTTTCGAATCCTAAGCTACGCAGTTAGCAATTGAGATGGAATAATGACCATGTGATTGGAATCCTAGTGCGTGTTAGGAATGCAGCGAGAGTGATTTTACACAAATCAAATAAGTATGTGAGAGGAGGTTTGTCTCAATTTGTATGTGAGAAGAATTTTATCTCGATTTATATGCAACGTGATTTCAACGTGTTACCCAAAGAAGCATATAGTCATGTGATCCAATGGAGTTGACTCCCAAGGCCATGATTCAATCGTGAATTGCTCACAGGGAATAATCCAGCTCATCTGGTGGACTTCTTCACGAATAAAAGAAAATGGGATATAGCAGCACGTCATCTTTTTTTCGGTTGCCCACCCGATTCACCGGAGCTTCGCTCCAACTATGTCCGGATCCGACCCGTGTCGCGCAACTGGCATGGTGGGTGAGTCTCCCAACGGTGGTCGCTGCATACACAAGGCTCGAACCCAAGACCTTACTTAAGCTGGAACAATCCGCTTACCACTTGATCCAACCAGCCGTTGGTACCAGCAGCACGTCATCTTGCAGTAGCGATTTGTGGAATTGGATTGGGCAGTGTCAAGCTGGCAGTGGATCATGATTGATCCAACATTCTAGGATTGGCATGCGACTCGGCCGAAATCAATCAAATGTATAATGCATAACAGAGACAGTGAGAAGACAAGAGGTGGCTACGCAGCAAGAGAAATGAGAATGAGGAGGGGAAGAGGAAGATGAATCCAAGACGTGAAGGGCGAAGATAAGGCGTGGACGCTGTCGAACTGGAGGGAATCAACGGCCAAGGGCATGTTGTCCTGATCAGGGCTACACTTGGATTGCTGTGGGTGGGCGCTGTACATGATGGCTCGCAACACCGCCGAAACGGTCGGAATGTACGCTGTTTTGTTCCTCGCCAGCAGCCACGTCAGCCCCATCAGCTGGCAGTCCCTGTTCAACATCTTGCTTCTCCGCTTCCCACTCTCCTTCTTGTATCCTTTGACCTGCCACCCATCATTTCTGACTTCAACGCTTTTTTTCTCAATAAAATCTGTCTCGTTGAGAATTGCACATGGCAATCTCACTTTCTAATGTCAACCCAAAAGGAAAATAGCAAAACACCAGCAATGCTTTATCAACAAGGTGTTCCGTCTTTTTCCCCTATCCCCCATTTGCAAATTCAGAGACCCTTGTGATTTTCTTATATGTGAAAGATTGATTAAAATTTGTCAGAGAAAACAACAAGGATTCTGTTTAAGATTAAGAGTTATAAGGATACCTTGTGGAGAGCGGCGAGGCATTGGGTGCAGCCGGCGTAGGAAGAATTGCGACAATTCTTCTCCAAGTTCGTTACTGCAGAAGATGGAGTCAGATTGTGAGAAGCAGAGACGTTGAAGGCGGCAGGGCAGGTTAAGGAGGCGATCTGGTGAAGCCTGATTCCGCAGAAGCACAGTATAGCGTCACAGCTGGCGTTGGGCGCCGGAATCAGAATGTCGTGACTCTGAAGCGCGTCGTGGAGTGAGTTCACACACTCCTGCGAGTCGTCCGGCATCATCGGAAGATCACCACTAGCCGGAGCCGGAGCGGAAACCTCCAGAGCGGACCGAGAGTGAGCAGCGAAGAGCCAGGCCGCCAGCACCGGACAGCACCGGCTACGATCGAGGTCCTTGCCGCAAGCGTGGTTGACGCCGCCGAATAACTCTTTAGAGAGCTCCAGCCGGCACTTTCCGCTCGGTTTTTGAAGCGGCGCTGCCGGGATAGTGTACTGGCCATGGACTGGTTGGGAGAGAAGACCAGCCAGGGAGACGGTTAGTATTGAGAGGAAGCAGATGAGGAAGGCGAGAATGAACGTGGATGATTGCATCATTTTCTCTTTTCCAAAAGGCCTAGAGATGAAAATGATGACTGATGATGGGGTTCTGGGCTTGTATGGTAATGGAGAAAAGCAAGGAAAGGGAAAGGCTGTGTGAGGGAAAAAGAGGGCCACTTTTTATGTTTACTGCGAATTATGGGCAAGAAAAGCTAAAAAGACTAAAAGGGTGGCGAAGATTCAAAAGCAAATCAAAAGCAAAAGCATCTTGGGAGATTCCTGTAGCAGTATTGTATTGCTGGGCATGAAGGTTTGAAGTTTGAACCAAAAAAGGTAAGAGATTGGGTCTGGTAAAAACGAAAAACAGATCAAAGTGGGACGTGCTTGATGTTCCATGGGTGTGTGTTATGTTAACCTCAGTTTTATGGTGGAATATTGGCATATTCTAGATCCATGTTACTAAAGGAGCTAGCTGCGCTCTGATATCACATCCCACTTAATTTAATTATTACTTATCCCATATGTCTTCTAGTGTTAAAGGCAACTGCATCTGATACCAAACAGAGTGAGATATGTTTTTTATGCAGAGAGTGGAGGACACGACACTGTTAAAACTGAAATGAAAAATAAAGCTACAAGTATCAAAAGACAACCCAACGTACTTAAATGTATTGTTTCGGTGGCTACTTAAATTTAGTTTTTAGTATGACTTGCATTCCAAAGTAGATCTTATATTTAAGCTTTCAAGCCATATTTTATCTCATAATTTATCCTCAACACACACATATAAGTAGGCCTTTTCAAAAAGGCAGGAGGAAGTTGGTGGGAAGGAAATGGCGTGAAGAAGAATATGTGACTTTTTCAGGGAGGCAGCGTTATGCACAGCTTTGCCAAGTTTACGCCCACTTTCCTATCACTATGCTGCTGCTGATTCAAGCCAAGCACATGTATAACAATTTTGTAATTATTGGTTTTGAGTTCGAGTTCGAGTTCTCAGAACGCAACATTATTAAATATTTGGTGGTAAAGCTTTTTCATCCGTATGATATTGCCTGAATCGATCCAGATTAATCTGGACCCCCGATGAATCATCCAAATTAAAGTGAGGTAGGTTTAAGATATTGTATCCTCCTCACAAAAAAAAATAATAATAATTGACACAGGTCAACTCTATCTTCTTATTAATAGTTGCCCCCTTCGTTGCTTTCACCCCACATATTCTTTTAAATAACTTTATGGTTGAGTTCTCTTTCACTGTGCAATAACATTATAATCAAGTATGTTCTGCTCACGAAGATGTATGAAACCAACATGGAAAATGACAAGGTCTTCAAATATATGGTCCTTTTAGGCTCGTAGGATAAATTAAAGTATTGAACTGTTCCTTGGAATGGCGGGGGAAGGAATAGCCATAATAATAAAAACTAGCGATTCAACGACGTGGCTATAATCATGAGGTACGGAGACTTCAATTTGCCTTTACAAAGTAATTATGGCATGATGATAGTTAAATGGCATCTAGTATTTCCATCCATTGACTTGCGAATACGGGATGAATGGAAAAGAGTCTCTCGTGCCGTCGAGCTTCAATGCCCTCTCTGCTAGGGTTTCTATTCCCTCTCTGTTAGGGATGGCTTTTCTCACGCTGTCGAGCTTTCGTTTTGAATCAATCGGGTCAGTGTCTTCTCTCTAATCCTCAAAGGTTTTAATCTCTTCCTCTTGATGTGTTCCTGGTTTGTATTGCAATGGGGTGGCTATTGATGATCAAGGCTTCAAAGGGGCTTTTTGGTGGTGGCAAGTATAACGGCAGAGGGGACTTTCGATTTGATGTTTGGGGGTTTTGCTCTGGTGGGACGACTTCCGAGGGTGATCTCCGATGGGTGCCTCCAGGGTCATGGGGGCAACGTGCAAGAAGATTGGCCAAAGACGGGGTATGGTTGAGTTCCAGGATTTCTATTTCTTGATCCTACAACTCTCTTGTGTTCGGCGCCATCCCAACTGGACGGCAACAGATTTGCCAATAGTCGATGTTGGCTCTGTCACCGAATCCTTGCCTGGAGCTGCAGTGACGATGACAAGCTCGACTCAGGGGTTTGTGATGGAATGAGAGATCTACCAACTCAGATCTCAAATGGGATCTTATGCCGTAAGGAGGTAGTGCAGGGAAGGTTTGAGAAGAAGAATGTGAATGCCAGGGATCAGGAGGTAAGTAGCCTTTTCAATATTCACAAAATTTCTGTCAAAGTTGTCTTGGGTTCGAGTATCCGGAAGAGTAATGTGGCTGTGTTTGTGGTTGGATACGTTTCTGTAAGCATAGTTGATTGTATGGGAGGTTTGAAACTAAATGTTGCAAAGTTCATATGTCATTATAGTGAGACTAGGTGTAACTTGAGCCTTATCAGAGAATCTTTCAATCCAAGGAGGGTCACCTTTGGTTTCACTTGGCTGGTTGAATGGATAGTGTATGCTATTAGGTGGAAAAGAGAAGCAATGGAAGTTCATAGTGCTAAATTTGGGTTTGCTGAACCTTTTTTTGCAAATAGCTTTGGTGGATTTGAGGTAGTCTCCTTTCGGTTGTTGGTTGCTGTTTTGGTGGTTTCTATTTTAAAGGATAGTCTACATGATGGCCTAGTTAGAATTATTACTTTGAGCCTGTTTAGTGGATTTGTACATGCGGTTCATCTGGGGCGTGACTTTTGCCTGTTCAGTGTGAATGCTTACACTGTTCTTATTCCGGCAACTCTTGTGCATGTCTTTTATGTATGGAAACACTGTTCATCTTTGGGTTGGAGTGATGATTCCATCTGGTATTATCAGGATGTTTGTGTCCTTCTAACTAGCTTGATGATTATTGCCCTCTTTGAGGTTTTTCCTTTAAGGAATTTGATCAGGAACCATTTCTTTATATGGATTCTGTTGGAAGCATATTTGGCAGTCAGACGGTTCGTCAAATCTTCTTTGGACGGATCTTACCCCATTAATCGGGTATCTCTAGCTCCGTTGCAGTTGAATGCATTTTGGATGACTGATGTCAGAGTTTTATCTTGCTGCTTTGTTGAACTTTTATTTGCTTATTTCTATTCTGGTTATTTTTTTTGTGCCTAGTTTCTTATTTTTAAGTTGTTTGTTTGGTTAATTTGGTATATTCTAAGACTATGTAAAAACTGTTGGTTCCTATTTAAAGTTTTCTTTGTTGACCAAAAAAAAAGTTAAATGGCATTTAGTATTAGGTGGCACCTCCTTCGTCACTTCGCTTTTGCCTTCTTTCCCTTAGATACTTATTATTTGTTTGGTTTCACATCCCATCTTTGAAGCAAACTCAGTCATATAATGAGCCTTCGAAAAAAATTAGGGCATGGCGTTGATCCAAATTCAATCAGTGCATTCTCTATAATGTGTGTTTGAGAATACGTTGGGAAAAAGGAATCACGGACTCCCAGACGATTTTATAGATTTCAAGATACTTTTTACAAATTTTGAAATACTTTTGTCTTGACTTGCGTATATCATTGTAAAAAATTGTTTCCCATATATGCACATTATAATGTGCATGTTGAGTTGGACGCTACTCAGGATGATAAGCTTATCTAATCTAAGTAAAGTACTGTTTTTTTTCCAGACGCAAAAGAACTAATTTTTCCAATAATAAGCCTGATAAAGATAATTTGATTTGAATAAAATTCTAGGTGAAAATTTCAAATTTAAATAGCAGAAAGGTGAAAAGAATAGATAAAGACAATTGGACATCAATAGAATAAGTAAAGGCAGAGACCTTCAGTGTACTGTACAATTTACAACCGTTTGAAGAAGACGGTCTTCCAATATTACTATATTAAATAATACAATAAATTATAAATATTTAAATCTTATATCATTATATTACTAAATATATCAAGATACATGTATGTACGTGAAAACAAATTGGGACATACATGTCCCCACCCTTCACAGATCTAAATATTTAATTTTCATCTGAATTTTCCTCCGATTTGCCTTCACATACAACTAATAATTGTAGCCTGTAGAAATTATTCGTCTTATATTAAACGAAATAACGCGTAATGACGGAGAGCGGGCTAAATTTTTGACCCTGAGTGACAGCCAAAAATTAAATGATAACAATATTAAGCGCACTGGAATAAAGTTTAAAGAGATTAAAGAATCCTTTTTTGAACGAACATGGACATCAAGCCGATCGAGGGGAAAAAATACACATGGACGTCTGGCAAACGAAATTCGAGAAACCTGAAGAAAACTGAAATTTACTAATTTACAAGTAGTCACTGATGTCGAGACTCTCAGGAATTTCGAACTTGAAGAAGTCGCTGCAATTGGTATCCCTTTGCTCCTCGTAGCTGCTACTCACATACGTGGACGATGAGTTCAATGGCGTCGGGCTCGACAAAGGCG
>JANTPZ010096177.1:0-12643 GCA_025593235.1 Vachellia pachyceras | reverse complement strand
ATATATATATATATATAGACTTAAATAAAACCTCCATCTAGTCCTATTTATTATACTGATACATTGATATGCTGGTGATATCGAATAAAAATGTTTAGATGGTTGAATTTATATCATTATAGTATATTATAATTTGGGATGAAAAAAAGATTGATGAATTTGGATTAGATCTAAAACTTATGTATTCAAATTCTTTTATGTAGGTAATATACAAAATTTCAAATTCTAATACTTTAATGTTGTGTTTGAATTAGGGTGAATTTGTATGGATTTAAGTAGATAAAAATTCATAGCCTTGGATTTGATACAAATTCAACTAAATTTTACTACAATTTGCCTTTAATACAAGAGTAAGTTAATTTTTTTGGAAATTAAAAAACTAAAAAATTATATAATTATAATATATATTCTGAAATACTTATATATATATCATTAGATTATATATCAATATATAAGATATATAAGATAGATAGTTAATTTGGAGAAAAATTATAAATATATTAGTTAATTATTTTTCTTAACTTCGCTATAAAAAGTCACATGGGTCAGATGTAGTATTTGTATAAAAAAAAATTGGAGGTAGTATTATTATTACTTTTAAAATTTCAATTACTTGCTTTAACGTACTTATTTTAAATCCAAGTAAATTATCATTATTGTTATCGTTAAGTATTTCTCGTTGAATAATGATTTTAGAATTTGAAATTACCCTAACAAAGGATTTTAGACGGGTTCAACTTCAAGTCTTGAACCCTTGCCTTGCAGACTTGTGGCTTACTGGTAAGAGTACTTCACTCTTAACTGCAATGCCCGGGTTTGAATAGGCAAAGCTTGTTTGGATGAACGAAGTCTTGAACCCTTGAGCCTTGAATTTTCTAGAAGTGTTGATTGGTTGAAGGGGAATGGGCATTTGGGCCAAGTAGTTTGAGGGTTATTGGATTGGAGCTTTCAAGAACTTGGACCCAAAGACTTGGACAGCTGAACCTTAAAGGTTTGAGAGTTAAAAAAAAAAACTAAACGAGTATAACCGGTGGGAACGGGCACCCCGTGGGTGAACCCGTGTCCCGCCCCGTTTGAGGGGCACCCCGCCCATTTGAAACCCGCCCGTAACAGGTTTTGAATGGGCGAGTTTTAATGGGTGAAACAGTAACGGGTGGCGGGCGGGTTTGGTTTTTTTGCTCACCCCTACTTCCAAATATATTTTCTATTTTCATATAAATTCAAACAAAATATAGTGTTCTGGCGCTCTTTATAAGGTAAGGAGAGAGAGTTTTTTTTTCCAATTTATAAATCACATCATCAATTTTTTATGTAAACGTACAATTTTACATTTAATTTATTATTGCATTGATTTTGTTCTAATATTGTATATTGTCTATTAAAAAGAGATATATTTAAAAATTATTAAATTTTAAAGTATTACTGATAAAAGTTAAGATTTTTCCCAATCACAGGCTAAAAATCGTTTATAAATATAACCAAAATAGTATTATTTCAGACCTTGGTTTTATATGTATCAAGGCTCAAACAAGTAAAATCCTTTACCTAAAACTCAAATATTATTGTTGGCCCAACATCAAATTTGGTTTGTTCTCCCACCTGAGGTAACATTTAAGGATAATACTGAAAGAACAATAAAAATCCTGACAGGTTATGTCAGTTAATTATGGTTGTTTTAACTTAACCATGAGTCTCAGATTCGAGAGATCAGCTAGCTAAGACTATTATAACTTAACCATAGGTTTCAGGTTTAAGGCGTGGGAATGCAGCATCTTAAGGGTCAGGGGTACTAACTTTAATAATTCCTGTAATGCCTTGATTTGGATTAATCAATGGCTGTTGATGTACCTAAAAGATAGCCTACCTTAGGATATTAGAGGAAAAATAAAAAAAATTATTGAATAGATAAGCCCAATTTAGTGAAGTTGTATAGACTTTCCTATTGACAAGATCGAAAAGGGTTTGCTTGTTATGTTCTAATACCCACTAGTTACAAACCCAATAAATCATCGGTTAGGTATCCTACACTTGAATCATCGGTGAACTATCGGTGAACAATGAACTTGACTCTTTCCTAAATTTTTTATTGAAAAATTTAATATTAGGTGGGCCCGGGGTAGGATTAAATGGTTTCACGGGAAGTTGCTCATCCTCAACTAAAGACAATCAAAGATCAGTTTCGAGAACGTGATGGAGAAGACTCTCGAAGTCGAGCTTCTGCAGAAGGATGCACGCACACCCTGTGTGGATGAGAACATGTCCACAAAAAAGGTTAAGATAAGAGACAAAGATGTTAATCCAGATGTTAGCATGGATGAATATAGTGAAACAGGAACCATGCAGCTGGGAGAAAATAACCATGCACGAACTAATGAACCAGTGGGATTTTCCCAATCTCCTGGTGAGTTTGCTTCCAAGAATACTGCGACTGAATTCGATCTCCCAGCACAACCAGCAGATACCACCATCTTGTTCAAGGATAAGCTACTTGGGAAGGCGACCACCAGCAACTGTACCGCAAGTAGCCTGTCAGATGACTTAGCCATTGAAAATGGCGATGTTCAGGTGAGTTTGGAGGGCCTAATTCCGTCCATCACTTTTTCGCAGAGGGTTCAGGAGCTTATGACTCAGTGCATGAAGTACGCCATTATTGTCAAGTTGCTAGGACGCTTTATCCGATAAGATGTTCTATATTCAAAGCTTTGCGCTCTGTGGAAGCCATCTAGGAGCTTAAAACTAACAGAGTTAGAAGGAGGATGCTATATGGTTAAGTTGGACAATGCTGGGGACTATCAGAACGTGATGCTAGTGGGGCCATGGGTCATACTCGAACACTATCTAACAGTACACCTATGGGAGCCGAGTATTTCTCCGACTAACCTCGTGATAAAGCAGGTATACGGATGGGTGCGACTTCCTGGGCTGCCTTATCATTACTACCATAAAAGTGTTCTAAGGGCCATTGGTGAGGTCATCGGACAGGTTCTCAGAATTGACTATAACACAGAAGGTTTTGATAAGGCAAGGTTCGCGAGGTTGGCTGTTAAGCTTAACCTGACCAAGCCCCTGGTTTCCATAATAAAGCTAGACGGTCTGACTCAGTGTGTTGAGTACAAAGGTCTTCCAACCATTTGCTATAGCTGTGGAAGGTATGGCCATCTTGAGGAAGCTTGTTCCTTTAAACCTCAGTACCCTATGCAACATGAAACTCCGGCAACTCCTCAGGCGGATAACCAATGCATCTCGGCGCATTCAGGGGGAATGGAGCGTGAAGCCAAGGCGTGTGAGGGCAAAATTTTTGGAGAATGGATGAAGGTGGCGCCTCGTAACGGTCGATCTCCCAGAGTAGGTCTCAAAGAGAATCAGGCTTCCCATTTTAATGAAAGAGGCAGCAACATGTTCAATGCTCTGGCGTCTCTAGACAACAAATCCGATGACCAAAATGGAAAACCTCGTCCAGAGGTGACGAAACAGCAAGACACTATCAGCACGCCGGGGTTGTTCACGAATGCCAATAAGTAAGCTGGAAAAGCTAAGTCAACGGCAAATAAGGATAAGTCACCTGTCACGAACGCTAGTAAATCCAAAAGCAAGGTACAAGCTGTAGCCTCTTCTTCCATCTTTTCATTGCCTGCGTATCAAGAAACATATCAGCACACCACGTTTGATACTGCACACCACTCTGCCGTTGTTTGGGCAACAACAAACAAAAAGGGCCCTTCTCATTCTCAACCATCTGGGCCTCCAGCCCAAACTAACGAAGCAGCGCAAACCGGAAAAATGGGCCTCCCCCCAAAACCACCTGACAGGAACAGGCCCAAGAAAGCTCTTCATTTTTACCCACATGTTAAGTTTAAAACTATCAAGCCCAAGGTGAAGGATGCTATTGGTTCACCATCGGAGGAGTTAACCAAAGCCATTGCGGAGGCTCTGGGGCACTCTTTCGACTCTGATGATGACACACCATTTGCAGAAGCCACTGAAGCTGCTTTCTTTGATGAGCTTGCCTCAGACAACTCTAAGGGTGAATTCTAATCATGTTGCTGTTTAAAATGTTGGTCTCTGGTTGTACCTGCACAGAATATACCGAGTTTAACACTGAACCCTTCGCAAACGGATGCATGCAAATCTAAGGATGTACAACAGCAACCCTCGATGGTGTATTGCTTTTGGAATTATCTGTTAGAGACTATGGTCTGCTAGGAACTATCAGATTTTTCTCAATGAGACTACTCTAGCGTCATGGTTGATTAATGAGGCACTTGCCCTTGCTGATCACTTCCTACAAGAGTCTTGCTTTAATAATTTTTTACCTTATGGATGAGACCTTTCATCCTCTCCTTTAGCTTGCTCCAGTTTGTTGTTTGTTCCCCCTTTCCTTTTGCTCTCTTTAAGTTGACGCTCTGTATATAGCTTGTTGGTAATAAATTTTCTTTCACTAAAAAAAAATGGTTTCACGGGATGATGCCTTCATTTACAATCATACATTCACTGGAGCGACGTCGTTTTCAGCAACTAATTCCTTCATGTCTGTTTCCTAGTCTTTGTTGTTTTTATCGCTTTGAATAAATATGGTCACCGACTCACCGCTGCGTTATTTCTACAACTCACCAGAGTGGGCCTTATATATTTATAAACAAAGCAAGTTATTAACCCTATAATTTATAAATATTCTGAATTCTTATAATTTCATTGGCACATCATGATTCATTTTTTAAAAGATTAATACAAACATTTTGGTTTAATGAAGCTTACAAAATCCATACGTACGATCCTAACTGGTCCAAGCAATTCAGCACTTGTTCTTCTCGAAGAGTGTCTCGTTTTAAAATTTGTGAAGGGAAAAGTTTGGAAAAATTACCCATAAATAGTTATTTAGATTTTTTTCCCTTTCGTAAGGGCGGCAACCGATCCTCAATCCGATCTGATCTGTCATTTGAACTGTGGATGTCAAACTGGTGTTAGCCCGTTCAAACCAATTAAAGGTAGGTTGCCCAAAAATAAAATAATGATAGGAATATGTGATTCATTAATTTTTTTAAAAAATAGTAATAAAATCATCATTTAATTATCTATTTTTATACAATAAATTTACTCATGATTAAGTAAGATAAAATAATTCATTTTATCATAATTATTTTTTTAAGTTTAATTATTATTTTTTTCAGCAAAAAAAATAATTAAACTTAAAAATTTAAAATATAAGTAAAATAAAATAATATTTTAGATCTTACCTATTATTTTCTGTAAATAAAATAAAATATAATAAATTATATTATTCTAATGTAGCTGATATGACTTCATATTGACCATGATATGATCCATCAACTTTTAAATCACTCCTTCACCCTCCAATTTTTTTGAACTTTGGTCTCTACCTACGTGGGGGCGCATGTTTGGCAATTTCGTTTAAAATTATGTTTACGTAAATTAAGATAAAATTTATCTTATATACTTATATCAATTTGTGAGAAATCATTCTCCCAACCCATTCCTAAACTTACATTGGGCTTGTTTGTTGGGGCGTTTAGAAAAGTCAAACGCACGTTCAACAGTAACTTTCAACAAAACGAGATAATCTCATTTACATATTTATCTTAATTTACATAAAAATACTTCTCTATCACGTTTCGAAACGAAAACATAGTCAAAAAGAGAGAGCATAATTAGAAAAGGCAGAAAAAGACGGTGAGGACCCCCCTCACATGTTAGCGCGTTGACAAAACAAGCGAACGCACAAAACTAATTACAGCAGACACGGCGCCTTAAACGCCCTCCCTTCTCTCTCTCCCTCATCACAGTCATTTCGATTTAAATCTGGGAAAATTCTACGTAGCCCCCACCATAGCAATTTAATGTAAAATAGCCTCCAAAAAATTCCTAAAATTTAATTGTACCCTTCGATTAGAATGAAATCTTGTGGGGGAAAAGACATTTATGTCCAACCACGCATAAATGTGTTGTGGGGAAAAAAATTTAATTGTTCAGTCGTTGCCGGCCACCGACAGCCGCCAGTGGCTGGCCAGATCTCCAACCACGCATGAATGTGTTGTCGTAAATTCCTTTACGTATCGTATTATAAATTTGTTAATACTTATTTATGAGCAATACTCTTTCTCCTATGGGGTGTGGTTGTTTAATGTAAACAATAATGTCACCCTGTTACAAAATTTAACGCACTTTCTCATGTTTCCATAATTAACCATATCTCTCTCATGTTTTCATCATTCAATATCTCTTTTCTCTTTTTTTTTCACTCAATCATCTTCATAAATAAATGTATGATTGAAAAAAATTAAAATCTCTTATATATTTATTATTTTTAACTTATTTTGATCATCAATTCCTAATTTAAAAAAAATTTTACTTATAAAAATAATCGGAGCGAATAATGCATTGTGTTTGTTTAGCTTAACGTTTGCAGGGTTCAAATGCATGTTCAACCGTGTTTTTTCATAAAACGAGATAATATTATTCATATATTTACCTCAACTTATGTAAAAGTACTTCTTTATCATGTTCTCAAACGAGTCAATTAGCTTGGGTGTACGAAGGTGTTAACTCTCTTATATCTTTTTTTTTTTTGGGTAAGGAGGAAATAAATAGACGAAAGAAACAAGTACAAAGCACAACCATAAAATCTGAGCTCACACCATAAACTGATCACTCGAATTTAAGGTGTGAGTAGCAAGGGAGAAGGAGAAATTAATTACATTGTGGGGATGGTGGGAAATGTTCTGAAAAATGCGCATATTCCTACACTTCCAGAGGTTCCATAAGATAATCCCAAAGAGTATCCTCCAGTTAGCTTTGTGAATCCTGGGATTAAGGTTACCCAGCAGCCAAGACTGGTAGGGTCGTTGAAAGAACTGACTTCAATGGTGAGGTGGAATAATCATAGACCAGCAGCGGTTAGCAAAGGGGCAGGACCTGAAAATGTGCTCCATATTCTCCATACTTGAATTGCAAAAGTCACAGTCAGCAGTAGGAGATATACCACGTCTTCTACGCTCTTCATTAGTGAGGAGCTTATTCTTACTAGCCAACCAGAGAAAAGAACGGATTCTTTGCATTCCAGGCCAGTGCCATATCCAATTCCAATGAGTTTCCTTGTTCCCCCAGCAATCCTCTTGGGAAGCTTGATAAGCTGATCTCACAGAGAAGGTGCCGTTGGCTGTAAGGCTCCAATGACAGTGATCTCTTTGGTCACAATCTTTAGGGGTCGGGGTAGAGGCTAATTTCGCAAGGGCAGAAGGAGGGAGCAGGTGCTGGAATCTGTCCCATTCCCATTCTCCTTCATTGGACACGTAATGATGAATAGGTGCTGATAAATCTGTCTGGGGGATATCCGCATACGTGAGATGTTTGAGCGGCCCTATATTCCCTAGCCATGAATCTGACCAGAATCTGATGCATCTTCCATCACCTTGTGTCCACTGTATGTGCAGCTCTGTGTCAGGCCAAACCTTCGCCAAGCTCCTCCAAAGGTGAGATGACGTGCGGGTTCTAAAGTGGTCGTTAGATACATTAGACCAATTGTACTTGCTCCTGAGCACTTGCACCCATAACTTGGATGGTTGATCAACAAGTTGGAAGGCTAGTTTTGCCAAGAAAGCATTGTTTTGACCCTTCATTCGTTTCAAGCCGCATCCTCCTCTAGATAAAGGTTGGCAAACTTCTTCCCATTTGACAAGACTAGTTTTGCGAGTGGCGCCATCATAGCCCCATATGAACTGGCGAGTGAGCTTTTCAATCAAATTGAGACATGATTGGGGGAGAGAGGTTGTTTGCATGGCGTAGTAAGGAATTGAACTGAGCACGGACTTGGCCAACGTAATTCTACCCGCAAGAGAGAGAGAATTGGCCTTCCAGCCTGCCAGCTTGCGTTGAATGTTTTCAATGAGGTAGCCATATGTATCCTTGGTAACACGACCATGGAGCAAGGGTATCCCCAAGTATTTTCCTAGGTGGCGCGAGTATTGGAACTGGAAGTGCTCACTAATACTGATAGCCTCTTTTTTGGATATGTTGCTGGAGAAGAAGATTTTCGTTTTGCTCCTGCTAACCACCTGCCCAGATGCAGCACAGAATTCATCAAGCATATTTTTTATTAGGATCTGCTGGTGCCTTGTGGTGCCACTGAATAACATGAGATCATCGGCAAAGAAGAGATGAGACAGCGGGGGTCCACGTCTTCCTAGTTTGATGGTTTCCCAGTTCTTGTTATTGACTTCCTTGTTAATAGCCTGAGATAAACGTTCAACACAGAGGACAAAAATATACGGCGAAAGAGGGTCCCCCTGGCGCAAGCCTCAAGTTGGATTGAAAGCCCCTGAAGGTTTGCCTTTCTAAAGGATTTGCATCGAAGGGGTGGTAATACAGTGCATAATTATGTCAACAAGCCTTTTAGGTATGCCGACATCCTCCAATGTATCCTGGATGAAGCTCCATCATAATTTGTCGAAAGCCTTTTCAAGGTCTACCTTGATAGCTAGCCACCCCTGCTTCCCTTGCTTCCTTCTCATGGAATGGATGACCTCTTGAGCAATAAGAATATTGTCTGTGATGCTGCGACCTTTGATAAAACTGGATTGGTAGGGAAGGATAAGGTTTGGCATGATGCTCTTGATCCGGTTCGCAATGACCTTTGTGATTATTTTGTAGGGTACCGAGCACAAGCTTATCGGGCGAAACTCCTTTATGGTGGCAGGATGAGCGACCTTGGGAATGAGTGAAATGAAGGTCCTATTTAGGCAAGTGTCCAGGGGTTCACCGTTGAAGATGGAGGTGACCATACTAACCAGGGAAGGCCCCACAACGTTCCATTGACTCTGGAAAAACATAGCGTGGAAGCCATCGGGACCTGGTGCTTTGAGTGGGCTCATCTCGAAAAGTGCTGCCTTGACCTCCACAGGAGAAACATCTGCATTGAGGGAATTGAAACAATTCTGAGAAATGGGAGGAAACATACCTCTGTAACTGTAGTGAGATGGCAAGTCATAAGTGCCAGTGTAAAGTGATTTAAAGAAATCTGTTGCTATATCACTAAGGGCCTGCTCATCAGTGATCCATGTCCCAGAGTTATTATGAATGGTCTTAATCTGGCTTCTACGTCTTCTGATCTTAGCCTTTGTGTGGTAATAAGAGGTGTTTCGGTCACCAAGGTTAATCCATTCACTCCTAGATTTTTGGAGCCATGTGAGTTCCTCCTGGTAGCAGATATCCTCATATTCCTGCCTCAGCTCGTCTTCTAGGTGGTAAAGAGAATTTGAAAGGGGACGATCCTCGAGAGCTCTTTCGACACCTTTCAGACGAGCCAACACCCTTCTTTTCCTGGCGCCTATTCTCCCAAACTTTGCTTTATTCCATTGGTCCGTCGTGAGGGTGAGAGCCTGAAGATTGGATGAAAAGGATTGTGTATAATCCCAAGAATTTCTGACAAGATCGTTGAACTCAGGGTGCATGGCCCATACAGCAAGAAACCGAAACGGGGCCGCCATTTTAGAGTTTGAATTGCCAGAGTTTAAAGTCAGCATGAGAGGCCTATGATCCGAGCCAATTCTGGGCAGGTGGGTTACATCATAATCGTTGAAGACAGTGGCTCATCTCCTGTTGGTTAAGACTCTATCTAGTCGTGCAAGAGTGAGGCCCCTTCGCCAGGTAAATCTCGGACCGGAGAAGCCTGGGTCCAATATAGAGCAGTTATCAACAAAACGTCGAAAGCCAGCACAGCCTGGTCGAGGAGAATTATTAAGGTTGCGTCTTTCAGAAGGAGTAAGAACTGCATTGAAGTCTCTTGCGACAGCCCAAGGCTCCACTGCATTCAAGACGATAGTCGTTAAGCGAGGCCAGAGCTGATCACGGATGGTTGAGATAGGGCTAGCATAAACAGAAGTGAATAGGAAGGAGATGTTGTTCTCAAGGGAGGTGACCTTGGCATGAATAAACTGCCAATTACAATCCAAGACTTCTAGTTGTAGCTTGTCGGTCCACATAATCAATATACCGCCAGAGAATCCACTGGCTTCAACTCTATACGAGTTCGGGAGACCAATAATACGGATAACTCTGTCTGCATTGTCACCTGAGATCCTTGGTTCAACCAAAACAACAATATCTGCCCGTTGATCCTGAATGAGGGATTTAAGCACTGAGTGGAATTTCCTCTGTGCTGCACCCTGGCAATTCCATATGAGGGCTATCATGAGAGGGAGGCTTAACACTCCGAGGCGGAGTGGTGGGAGGTTTCCTTTTATACCAGGAAATCATCAAGTTGACACTGTTCTTCATCCTCGGAAGGGTTGTTCATAGCTTTAGAAATGGATTTTGAAATTTCCATAGCGAGGTTTGAAGAAGCTTCTCTGGGTTTAGGCTTGTTATTTCATATTTGAACACTAGAGTTAATTTTTAGTCCAAGTTGTGGGGGCTTCCTATCAGGCGGTTTGGCATGATCAATATTGTTGTGGGTGTTTGTATAATGGGCTTGGTTAGTATTGGGCTGGTCCAGTGAGTAGGACGGGATATTTGAGGTATTGGCTGTTTTGAAAGTGGTCTGGGGGTGTGGCAATGAAATAGCTGTATGGTGTGCTTGGTCCAGTTTGGAAGTATTCTCTAGGTTGTCTCTGTAGGCTCGGGTGCTGAATATGGATTCGTCACTGTGTTTCGCTTGGGGTTGCTTTTGTGTTTTTTTTGGGGTACAGGCTTTTTCTGTTTGCTCGACAGTGGTTGCATGTTTTGGTGAATAACGGCTTGTTCTTTGGGGATGGCAGGGTGCAGGCTGGGAAGGATGTCGTTGAGAATTTCGGTTTGGGCGTCTGAGGATGTCAGAGGGTCAAACCTCGATTTGGTGGTAACTCCTATTTGGTTGGTGGCTTCTGGTCTCTTTTTTGAATCCTTACTATAGTGCCTCCCTTTTGGTGCAATCATCCATTCGCCATACGGATTATCAGCACAGATGTCAGACGCGTTGATCACACGCTCCGGACGGGTTGGGGGTTCGGAGACAGCGGCTACCGATGCTCTTCCACCTTCGTTATCAGGTTTCTCCGGGCACGCCTCTACCAGGTGGCCATACCTACCGCAACTGAAGCAAATTGTAGGTAGTCCTTCGTACTCAATTATAAGGTCCTTCCCATCAACGATGATCTTGGATGTTAGAGGCTGAGATAGGTTAAGTATGACAGCCATGCGTGCAAACTTCCCTCTCTCACCAGAAACTGTATTGTAGTCTATACGAAGAACGTGCCCCAATGTCGTACCTATGGCTCTGATGACGCTCTTCTTGTAATACTTCGTGGGCAGACCTGGAATTCTCACCCAAGCTACCACTTGTCCGATAGAATGATTTTCAGGGGAGAAGTAGGGGACCAGGGATGCACTGTGAGGTAGTGGCCTGCTATCATCTAGGGTCCCGCTGTAAGAACAGTTTGGAAGTCTTGTTCATTGGAGAAGTTGACGATGAAGCACCCACCTTCAATGTCAGATAGCTTGAAAGGACTCGCAAATCTCCATAGCCTCAACAGGTGGTCACGGAGTCATCCATAGCTGATTGGGCGTCCCAGCATTTTTAGAATGACTGCATGCTTCATACTTTCTTCCAACAGCCCGTGAATGCGGGGGGAGAAGGAGATAGTGGGAAACACACCTTTCTTATCCATAATGACATCGTTGTCTCCCACCTGAACGTCGTCATCCTCATCAATAGGTTTCCCGGCATGAAGCAACTTGTCTCGGAATGACATGGGCTGAGGTGGAGGAGCGGTTTCCGGGACGATTTCCTCAGCATTGTTAGCGTCCATCCCCATATGGCCTTCAAAGTTGTTGGAAGGGTAGGGGTCTTCGCCGCTGCATTCTTGCGATGGTTCATACTGGACCATATCAGCGTCAGATTGATCATTGCTACCCTCGCGTATCTTGACCTTTTTTGTGGATCTATTATCATCTAGGTGTGGGGAGGTTTCCTCCTTCTCAGAGAGCTTTAGAGATAGAGAGCGTTCCATATTCTAGTTAATTCTCCCTCGTACATGGATCTCTTTAACTCTCTTGTATCTTGCTGTAAAATTAATTACAAGTTATTGGGATGTCTGGGAAAGGTTCTCAACACCAAAAAATCACGTTCAACAGTGTTTTCTTCAAAATGAGATAATCTCCTTCACACATTTACCTCGTAAATGGTAAAAGTATTTCTCAACCGTTTTACCAAACGGATCCATTGTAAATTTGCACGCAACTCCAATTTTTTTTATATGAACAAAATTAAAATTTTAAAATGATGTCCTTTGCTTGCAGCAACTCCCATTTCTTATGTTCGCAATCTAATTAAGCACCTTCAATTAAAAACTACGGAACAGCGTACAAGAAAATTTACAACAACACATGATAAAATTAACAACTCTCTTATTCTTGACGTAATTTATAATTGAAATAAACAAAATTACAATAAAATTAACATGGTGAAATTAACAACCTCCATTCCATATATTCTTACCTAATTTATAATGACACATTCTCCGATGCCTGGAGCTCTCAGGAGTCAGGAGATAAAGATAAACTTTCTAAAATTAAATTATTAAATTAAAACTTGATAAGATGACAACGTATGTGACACTGAAAGTATCAACATGGGAAAATCAGTTAATGGGCT
>JANTPZ010096176.1:0-19745 GCA_025593235.1 Vachellia pachyceras | reverse complement strand
GATATCACCTTCTACCAAGAAGGTTCCAAGACGTGTTTTGACATTTTAATTGGTGCCCCATACATCATGCAAAATTTTGTTTCTTCCGCTATATGTTTTTGTTTTGACTTCTGGTTTTGCTCCTTTTCTTCATAGGTCATCAGCAGAGTTGGTGATCTGGTGGGTATAAAATACTTTCCTGCCGAGCCAATTAAGCAGCGGAGAGAGAGCAAAGATAAGAAGGCTGACTAACTGACGTTATTGCTTACGGGCTAAAATAGGAGCGAGAGGTGTATTAAGTCAGGAGCCCTATGTCTTGTGCTTTATTCATTGGGAATGCAGCCTGGAAGTTGCTTGTATATGAGGGATCACTTGAGACAATGGGATTTTATACATTGGTGGTGATTGAATCATGTCACATTTGTGAACCTTTTTTATTATTATTTTTAATATGAAATCCCCTGAGGATGCATGTAACAGTGACTTCAGGCTATAATATTTTTTTGGCCAAACAATGATCCTCTTATTCAAGAGTTTATCATCCCAGCTTGGAGGATCCTGGGCTCAACTTATAACGGGATACTTCCTCTTTGGGGTGTTTTCTTGAGCAACAAAATTTAAAAGGAATTCAAGGCATCTTTCCAAATTGTGTCCTTCATTAATCATTCTATTAAATGAACATAATCAGATTAGAAAAGGGTTAACCATTAATCACTAGGGTATTTTAATCTAAAATCTTATATTTAATTTGAGACATAATTATTAAAATTTTCTTAAATTATTTGAATTGGTTAAAATTTACTTATATTTAAGGACCGAGAGTATCGTTGATAGATCATATCAATAATCAATAATTTTCTGGGCAAAATTAATGATTTGTTTTTGGGGGTAAGACCAATCTGTCGAAATGGGGTAAAGAAACTTCTAAGCGCTTGTTTAGGAACTAAAACACTGGGGGCAATGGGGCACAGAACGAGCATAATTTCCACCACTTGGCCTAGGATACTAACGGCCTATTCATTTCCTTCTCTCTCTCCTCCCTTTCCTCTGTGATCAGAGGTCCAACCCAGAGCTACAATGGCGACCAGATACTGGGTAGTCTCTCTCCCCGTTCAAAATTCGGCATCTGTTCTCTGGACTCAATTGCAGGAACAAATCTCCAAGCATTCCTTCGACACTCCTCTATACAGAGTACTCTACTCTTCTCTTCATCAAGATCTGCCCTCACAGTGCTTAATTTCCTTTAACTCTGCTTAATCTTCCATTTGCAGTTCAATATACCTAATCTCCGGGTTGGAACCCTAGATTCTCTTCTTTCTCTCAGCGATGATCTTGTGAAGGTGAATTTCCCACAATTTCGAGCTTAACGTTGTTTACAAATCTGTTATAATAGTTGTAGATCTATGGTTGATCGGGTCTATGAGTTCAGATGCGAGATTTGCGTCTTTGCCTGTTTATTGTATAATTCCTTTGATTAATTGTTCTGGTTCCAACATCTGTGCTGTGTGGTTGTTAAAATGCAAGGCTAAAATTGTTTACAGGCAAACAGTTTCATGGAAGGAGTGTCACACAAAATCAGGCGACAGATTGAGGAATTGGAGAAAGTTTCGGGCGTTGTGAGCAGCGGACTGACGGTTGATGGCGTGCCAGTCGATTCATACTTGACCAGGTCTGTTGGTTAGTTACCTTGATCATTGAATATTTAACCCGTTGTTGTTTCTTTTTTTTTTTTGGAGTGCTGAAGCTGTTATTTTGATGAAAGGTTTGTTTGGGATGAAGCAAAGTACCCGACTATGTCACCTTTGAAGGAGATTGTGGATGGTATTCACGGTCAAGTGGCAAAGATTGAGGATGATCTGAAGGTTTTTATATTCTTCCCTCTCTTTAGTTACAGCTATCTTTTAGTTCAGAGCAATTCACAATTGTAGCTCATAATTTGTTTGTGCTGTATTTAGTCTCTCTAGTTCTAAATCGCTCCCTATGACGGTTTTAAGCCGTCTTGCTCTTCTTATTGGCTAACTGCTAGCTGAGGCATGTTAAGTGCCTCTTTGTCTACGCTTTTTATGGATTGATTTAGTTATCAATTGCTGCTTGCTAGGCAGAGTTGGCACTTTTGGAATGCAGCAGTTTTTTTTGGTTTTTTTTTTGGAAGGGCTTGTTTGGAATGTGGGCCCCAACATTTTAGAGGACAATAAAATATCTGCTCATGTATCCTTATCTGCCTTGACATCAATTTCTCAAGTCTGTCTTGGCATTTGTCTTTTTTCCTCTTCCTGCATATGCTCAATTAGGAATTTGTGACTTGAAGGGCCTCACGCAAGTGCAATTTGGCAGTGTCTTAAAACCTGTTTCAGATGGTACTATAATAAAGGCTATGAAGTCGCCAATTAACTTGTTCAACCATAAGACCAGCAATTGAACTGGAAGCAATCATAATTTCCCAAAATTTAATAATTCATATATTTGAAAATAACTAAAATGATTTTTCGAAAGGTGTGAGAAGCTAAACCAATTTGTATTTTTTTCTCATGCCATGCATATGTAGATTGAATTGATTGTTTGTGTCTTACAACTGTTATCTGTCAGGTTCGTGTTGCTGAGTACAACAATATCCGCAGTCAACTAAATGCTATCAACCGAAAGCAAAGTGGAAGGTGTAGATGTTGTTCTATACTGATCATAGTTTTCAAACATGAGTTTATTTTTATCTTAGCTAACAAACTTCTGTCTATTTCAGCTTAGCTGTCCGTGATCTTTCCAACCTGGTAAAGCCTGAAGATATTATAACTTCAGAACATTTAACTACCCTACTTGCAATTGTTCCTAAGTATTCTCAAAAGGACTGGCTCTCAAGCTATGAAACATTGACGAGCTATGTGGTAAGGTTACTTTCTTGAAATTGTTGTATTAAGTGATTTTGAATTTTGTCCTCTTCTATAGTTGGACAGTCCCTGTAGTTTATCTAAAATGTCCAATAATATTTTGAAACTTGATTATTTCTGTACGTTTTTAATGTGTTTTGGGCTGCTATATTCATTTTTTGGCCATGGTGTAATTGTTATTCTGATTACATTATTCTTTTTAGGTACCCAGGTCCTCCAAGTTGCTGTGTGAGGATAATGAGTATGTTCTTTATACTGTGACACTGTTCACACGTGTTGCAGACAACTTTAGAACTAGTGCACGGGAAAAAGGGTTCCAAGTAAGTGCTGCCCATAAATTGCATTTGCTTTTGCCCATCTGTTAATCGGGGAAGAGTGTGTGTGTGTGTGTGTGTGTTTCAAACATTTTTGCTGTGGAACTTGAGGAACTCTGAGCCAAGAAATGCATTGGGCACCTAATGCAAAGTTTTACTTCATTGAATCTTGAGTTAATTGGAGTTGTTTGGTGACTTACTATTTGTCATTGCATGTAGATTCGCGATTTTGAGTACAGTCAAGAAACACATGAAAGTCTGAAGCAGGAGCTAGAGAAGTTGATGCAAGATCAGGAAAGCACAAGAGGAATTCTTTTGCAGTGGTGTTACACCAGTTATGGAGAGGTATCCTCCATTTGTTCTTTAAATATTTTGAAATTACGCCTTAATTATAAATGCAAAGATTACATGGTGTTTTGAGAAACCAATGAAATCATAGAATCAAGTTTAGTCAATTGCAAAACTACTATGTAATGGAATAAGCCTTGATGTGTCTGTTGCGGGACAAGCCAGTCAACCTGATTCTGGCATTATGAAGTGGTGCTCTCTTTTTGGGTTAAAATTGTGCAGTATATTTGCCATCATAAACCATAAAATGTAGTAGCAAGTTTTCCGAACATTGATGCCTTTACTGCTACCAAGATGTCGTAATTCTTGCTATCTTTGCTTTCTGTCTGAAGGTTTTCAGCTCCTGGATGCACTTTTGTGCTATACGTGTATTTACTGAGAGCATTCTGAGATATGGTTTGCCACCATCTTTCCTGGTACATATACTGTTCATGACCTAACAAGTTTGCTGCCTAGCACTTTTGTTTTTTACAATATGCCTGATCGTTGGGTCTTGTGCGATTGCAGGCAGCTGTTTTAGCTCCGTCTGCAAAAGGTGAGAAGAAAGTACGTTCTATACTTGAAGGATTTTGTGACAGTGCAAACAGGCAAGTACCTAATTCATGCATATGCGGGTAGCATTATATATAAATCTATAGACCACTTTTTGGTAAGTTCTTTTGCACAAACTGATCGCCCGTCTTTTTTAACCCCCGCCCCAACCCAGACACCCCTACCTTCCTTTCCCTGCATGCGTGCGTGCCTTAGATATTACTCCCTCCAATATTATGTATAAGCTACAAGTAACTGAATTACATGGATAATAATTTGGTTAAAATTTTTTAGACTTTAGAGGCAATACATGTGTAAGGAATATTTTTCCCCAAATAGATCCTTGATCATGGAGAGGGTGAGCCGAAGAGAATGAGTATTAAAAAGAGATGAGAGAGAACAAATAGAAAAAAGATGAGAGAAACTTATAATTTATTAAGGGTAAAAATGGAAAATGAATTAAATTTTCAAACAAATACAGAGTGGAACTTGTGAAAAGGACTGGCTCTATCCCAAGAATTGTAACTTATATATATAGGATAAAACAGAGTAACACACTTCAAAGCCCGATGAAAGAACAGTAAATGCTGTTTTCAGCTATTTTTACAACTAGCTTCTATATTTTTTGCGATTTGATGCAAAATTTCTAGGAGTTTCATGCGCCATGTCTATTAACTATGCGTGTGTCATAGCCGCTGAGTTTGGCCCTTTGATACTGCCTGCAGTGCATACTGGAAGACTGAGGATGAAGCAGGGGTTGGCATGACCGGTTTAGCAGGGGACTCAGATGCTCATCCATACGTCTCCTTTACTATCAATCTCGTATGAGTGCTCAAAAAATAAGCCCCATCTCTTGTTTCATAGTCCGAAAATCTTTGGGCAACAATAATGCCAGATGGGGTTCGAAGATATACATTTGTTCAAAATTCTATTCATTGTTTGGAGCAGCATTCAGACTTCAAGGAGGGACTCGTAAATTTTAGTGCAGGGTTTGGGCACCAGGATGATCGTTTGCGATTTGTAATTTTAAGTTATTCTATAAATTTTTCTGTCTGCGATATGAAATTTGGATAAATTAAAATGTTCGATATGGCCCCTTCAAATTATGAGAGAATTGGGGGAAGATCCCCGTGTATTAATTAATTGGAGAATGAGACCTTTAATGTCAAACGTCAGTTATATTTGTATAATATGGAAACTCAATTGCATATCGTGAGATGTTAGTTGTATGATATGGAAGTTCAGTTGTGTTTGACTATTTGTATTGTTGGAAAATTTTATACAATTCACTTTCCATGCAACTAACATTTAACATTATGTAATTGACCTTCCATAATATGCAGCTGATTTTCTTCATTATGTAGGTCTCATTTTTAATTAGTTAATGACAATTGTTCCCAAATTCTTCCTTAAATTATTGTATATTATTTTAAATTTTATATGCAAAATGGCAAAATTAGGTCGATTTACCACCCTACCACCCAGCAAGAACACCAAGATGGATTTCTTATACTGTATAAAGTGAAGAGGAACTCTAGAACAACATATTTTTGCCCTGGAAAAGAGATGTTTCAGAAAATGTAACTTAGCACGCGTCTGTGTTTTGCCCCTGTTAGCAGCCAACAATATCAATTCATTACTCGATGACAGCGCGTAGTTCGTCACGTTCACCTGTAGCAAATGGGCCATCAGTAACGGTTAAATAGTGAAGGCGTCATATTGTTGGGATAATCTTTCGGTGAAAATGTTCAAGTAGTTCCTAAGACCTCACTGACGGCGGGGCTCTATCTGAAAAGCGGGATCGTTTGGGTAATTTTTTTTCACGTTGCATGCAATTTAAAATAAAATTTCTATCATATACTTATTTGATATTTGAACCTGTTTAAAAGTACTTCTCTACCGTTTTTCCAAACGGCTCTCATGAATTGCTTTGCCATTTAACATTAGGATACATTCTCTATAATTCTTAATAAGAAGTTAACTTCTACTAAAAAATTTAGGAAATGAAATATACTACTTAAAACCATTCATTTATATATATAATTAGATTATAATTAATTTATAAACTAGAAAAATTGATTAAAAAATTATAAATCCATTTATGTAATATTTTTAAGTTTCTCAATCTCTCTAAACCAATTAACTATTATATTACACAAGGTATAGGAACTCGGACCGGTGACTGAACCGGATAAGGTAGTGGGTCAAGGGTTAGTGGGTCAGATCGGGGTTAAACCGGGGGTCAAACCGGTGAGTAATAAAAAATTAAAAAAATTTAATTGAAAAATTAATTTAGATTTTCATTAAATTTATTCTTATTTAACAGACAATTACTAGATTGTCCCCTCAATTATTGCTAATCTCAATCAGATTATATACTGCACGCCATTTCATAATTCGATTTGACTAAAAGTTCAAAAAATGAATTAACTTTGATTAAAAAATTCAAAGAAACCGTATGCCTTCATAGATAGGCCACCCCAACTCGTATTTCCATGCACATAATTAATGCCTCATCCTTTCCAATACACTTCACCACTCTCGTGTTTGTATTTGCCTTTTGGCAGAGCGTACCGCCTCCTGCTTTCTTTCACCACTTCTTTACGTATTCACAGTCTGACTCCTCATTCCTCTTCTTGTCATACAGTCTCTGCCATGCCCATCCTTTCCTGGCTCGATTCCTGCTCCACCGCCACATCCACGCTCCCTTCAACCATGAAGCCATCAGCTTCTGATGAAACCACACCACTTACTCCGACCCACCTTCTTCATCCAGCACTAGTTGTACTACCAGCACTCTCCACAATAACCTCTTTGTCCAGACCCACCCTTCAGTTCCCTCTCTCCAGAAGCTTCTCTCCCCTGGCTTCCGCTACCTTGTTTCTCAACATTGCCTTGCTTCTCCACACCCCTCTTACCCTCTCGCCTGTCTCGTCGTCCACGGCGACCTCTCTACGCCGCATCTTCCCACCAAATCACACTACGACCTCCGCTCCTTCACCTCCTAGTATTCCTCTTCCGGTTCACCAAGGCCCTCACCTTTTGCAACGGCATGCTCTTCACCATTCACCAGGACACCAAATCCGAGTTTGGAAGCTACTTCAAAATAACAAAAAATACCAAATGGTCACCGCCTTTCCCACTATCGACGACCGTCTATGCTGTTTCCTTCTTCTTACTCCACCTTCCTCCGTCAGGGGTTTAAGATGGGGAGAACTTCCAGGATCTCATCTCCTCTCTGCCTTTTCTTCTTAATAACTCGGTCGACCCCCAACTCGGCGGGTCAACCGAGTTACTACCGGGTTATGATGAGTTGGTCCGAGCTGGACCGAGTCATCATAACCCGGGTTCAACCCCTCACTCGGACCGGATTGCCGACCGAGTCGCCGGTTTCCGTCTTGACTCAATCGGTTCGGTCCGAGTTCGCGAAGCTGGATATTACATGTGAAGATAAAAACGGCCATGTCTAAATAGCACTTCCTATTCAGTAATAGGGTCTTCGCATATGGGTTCGGAAGTGCGCCCCGACACATGTTCAATTACGAATCCAACCATGCATCATGAGCATTGGCTATCGGCATAAGATATTAACATGAACCAACATAAACAAATTAAGTACTCTACAAAAGAGCATAGTTAAGAAATGTGTTAAAAAATTGTCACAATTTATGCATTGCACAAGTCCATATTTTAGCAGAACCAGGCAATGTTTGGAATGAGAGCAAAACCATCCCCAAATAAATTGTATCACGCCTAACTAGGCAGTGTTTGGAATCAAGGATGAGAGCAAAACCATCCCAAAAAAAAATTAATTACTCCAGACACGAGATTTGATAACAAGTCCGAACTTCAAAAATATCACCCAATCGAGCCTGAGCGTAACTCGGGCAACTTCAGCAATCTTTTTTATTTATTGTCTATGCGTTGGTTTTCTTCTATTTCTACGGGGGAAAACTGAAAAACTATCTTGTTTCATCGGAAATTCTAAGCCTTGGCTAGCTGAGAGTCAAGAGCGGCGGCAGGAGCAACACCGCCAGTGGTTGGCCTGAGGAACCAAGAAACCTCATTAGCACTTCTAAATAAAGAACTTCAAAATAAAAGTGAGAATTTTTTAGAAACTTACAGCCCCACAAAAACTTTGAAAGCATCATATATTCCCCATTGAGCTCCAGTGAGAGTTCCGATCATAACAATGCGAAGAGGAAGTCCACGGGTGAAAAGCCCCCACAAACCAAGCTTCTTCACAGCCTGCATTAGACAGGAGGCCACGTTTAAGTAAGTTGTCAAAGCAGCTGAAACACCAAACACTTTGCACAATAAAATATAATTGGTCCTGTTATTAGGAAAAATATTAGTCCAGCACTTACGTCACCAACTGTAGCACCCTTGGCATTGTTCAGGAAGGAGACAAGATTGTCAGCGGGATGGGATACAATAGCACAAAAGACACCAGCAATATATCCACCAGCAAAACTAACACCAAGTTGCAGAGTTTTGCTGCACTCATTCTTTGGCGTGGGGATGGTATGCTTGTAGATCAACTCAACAATAGTCTCAAAAGAAGCAAATTTCATCATTGTATCTGCAGGAATGACCGTTATTAACATTAGACTTAAGAATCCAGAGTCAGATACATAGTCTTCAATTAACAATGATGTTACGATTTCAAACTAGTAACTAGAACAATAAGGTGAAGAAGGGTTCAATTTCAAAACTAGTCATCATATGCGTAAGGTTGAACTATATAATAATATCTTTGCCACCACAATCTTTACTTCAGGAATAAGCTTTATTGGTTAGTATATCTGAGCAAAACCAAGAACATGATTAACTCATGGTTTAGCTTAAGAACTAGCTACATGATCAAAATTCCAAAACATTCATAAGTAACCAACAGAACAAACAAACAAGGGATGTCTGGTAAAATTGTAACAAAATTTTTTGTTTCATGCAAAACACCAATTACTTGCTTTTTGTATAAACAGAAATCCCATGAACTCGGTACCAAAAAGACAAATAGGTGGTGGAATTGAAATCAAAAACAAGAACTCACACAATTAGCCCAACATTATTTTGGGCATAAGCATCTGATCAAATCAAAAGCAACAACAAATTTTGCCCCACTTAAATACAATTACCCCAGTGTTTTGAAAACCCAAGGAATTTACTCCAACCATCAAACCAATAAAACAGAAAGGAAAAATTAAAAAAAGGAGAGCAAAAGAAAACAATCATATGATTAAAAATTATCATCCACAGAGTCCACCATGTATCATTCAAGAACCAATTGAAGTCATGAATAAAAATGATAAACCACAATGGTATATGCCCCTCTGATTTACGATAAAATGACAATCAATATAAAACATCAAACTTGTAGCAAGTTGCACCATTCATAAGCCACGACAAAATGAATTATTCCTCAAACTATATGCAATACGAGGGCACTTCATCTTGCACAACACCGCTAATGAAGAGTACTGGAAGACAAGGAAAATAAAGGGAAAAACCACCAAGACTGAGGACATCCAACAACTTGTTAAATTTGACCAACTAATTACTCTTGTAGACTTACTCCTTCAACAGAACCAGGATTACAGCTAAAAGAGAGATTTGAATTGTTAAAATGACAAAATAAGAAAACAATTTGATACAGGCTAAATGTATAAAGAGTTTAAATCATTAGACACCTACCTACATATTTATATCTCTAGGAAAGTCCTATATGACCAACCTTTTCTCCAAAACTAATATTGACAGGTAAGAATATTCCCCCTTGTATTGATCTTTATCCTCAGGGATCATTACAAATGCAAAAATTGAAAATTCCATTTTCTAAAAATATTTATAGGAGCTTATCTAGCTTCTAACAGCTTAAGCAACTTAAATACTATTATTCCTGTGCAACGAAATTACTATCCAGTCTCCATCAAAAACATATGTACTGAGGACCGTCCAGTCATCAAATTGAGGGAGCAAAACTTGGAACAACTCTGCGCTACAATGAGCAGAAAATGAGAATATATGTGATGCACAGGCGCTTATGGGATAGTGAAGAATCTAAGGTAAATATCATTGACTTAAGCCAATATGAAGTGCACTGACCAAGACACAAACAGCCAAAACAGCATGAAAGCGCAAACTTCAAGTCACAATCTACAAAATTCAAACTACAAGGTACTACTCACATGGGATCTGGCGTCCCCACAGAGGAACAATTCCCTTGTACAGCCTGAAATCAAAAAGGAAAAAAAACCATTAGATATGCATCCTATCATGCAGAAGCCTTTGTGATTAAATTATACACCATCCACTAACAAAACAGTTGAAGAGTTAAAAGCATACCCCATTGCTCCTTCAGATCTAACGAATTTCGGGAACCCATCAGCCATACCTCGGGCAAAACCAGGCTGCGTTTGAACTCGAACCTTTACGGCCTCAAAGGGACAAAGCGCAACATCAGCAATAACCTCAGCAGATGCTGAACCAGCAAGGTAGATCAAGGTCTTGTATTTGACCGCATACTCTGGTCCGGCAATATCAGAATAATACTTCTTAAAAAACTCATAAAATCCAAATTTGCAAGCACCCTGAGCACTGTAACCAAGCAAGGTAGGCACCCAGCCTCTGAAGAAACCCCTCACTCCCTGGTCCTTGAGCAATACTCCAAATCCAGATGAGATACTTTTGTATTTTGCAGGGTCAATCTGAAATTAATAATTGAAGAGGTCAAAGAAAAGTAGAGAGCTAAACGACGTTTGTAAGATAACAAGTAGCATTCCATTCAAGTAAGAACAAAAGGCCATCTAACATCATCGCTTGCGATTTTAAAATCAAAGCGTATAAAATGAAATCATACGGACAATCTCATAAACACAACATCGCTTACGTCTGTTCTTTCACTCGACTTCGGATCAACAAAAATGCATGCCTACAGTAATTTAACATAACATGCAACCGCGTATTTTATTTATAAGCCGTGGGATCCTCGACCACGATCATCGAAGGTTTTAAAAAAATAAACTATTCGGTCAGACAAGCTTGGGCTCAACATTACACCGCTGTAGACGCAGTACGAGAAGGTCAATATCTCTACAGAAATGTAAACTAATTTCAAAGCCAACTGGAATCAAACACAATCAATTCAGCATCTCATTGGTGGAGAATGAAGGTGGAAATACGACCAACGGTCAAGATCAGCACGTCCCCAAACTTAGGGAGGAAATAAGCACAAAAATTCTCACATGCTCATAAAAAGAATAACAATCAGGGGGGAAGTTGAATACAAAGAGCAGATTTAATTCATCGCAAGGCAGAATGCTAATAAAGCCAAAAAGACAAAGCAAAAGTACTGTTAAGTGCTAGTTTCATTAAAAATGCCAGATCGAGAGAGAAAAGCACCTGCATATTACACTTGACGAGGTCAAGAGGTGTGACCGCCATGTGAGTGAGACCACAGCTGAGAATTCCACCGAAAGTACATGCAGCATAGAAGGCAGGCGAGTACATCTGAATCTTGCCAGGCTCACTTGGAGCCGGAATCATGAAGTTGGACCTGGGAGATCCGACTTCCAGAGTGGAACCCGAAGAAGAGGCGGGGGAAGAGTTGAACATCTTCTGCAGAGGCAAGGTTTTGGGGGATGAAGAAGATGAGTAGAGGAAGGTAGGGATCAAAGAGTTACGGCGTGAAAAGTCTGAGAGATCCATGGAGGAAGAGCGATGTGTGCGTCGGAAACTTCAAATGAATGCCAGAGAGACGCACTCCCAAACTCTGGCTGCCAAAGACTTTCTCCCGGTGACGCTGCTTCCTCTTCCGGTCTAAAGCGCCAACGGCAACCCTCGCTTGTTTATATTGCAGGGTCTGTTGCACACCAAATAGCCATCTTATATGGTTTTAATTACCGGGCTGACACTGCCCGTAATTAAAAATTAAAACTAAAAATAATGCTATAAAATGTAAATGCTGCTCTCTCTGTGCTGGTCCCTGGTACCACGGTTTACTCTAGAGAATCCTAGAATTCTCTAGAATTCCCTTGAAAACACTTGTACATACTAGGATATTTTAGAGTTCTCCACACATTTTTCACATGTGTAAATATCTAGCATAAATATATAGATATTTTAGGAGAGGATTCTGGAAGGTCGATAATGGCCGTCGGATCGAATCGATCTCCACCGTCCATTGAGGAGGTGGAGTAGTATAAATACCCCCAAGGGGTTCATTTGTAACTCACCAAGCATTCTTGCAATACAAAGCATTCTCCCAAGTTCTCAATCTCTCTCTAGTTTCTCTCTCTAGGCTTTCTTAGTTTTCATAACTAAGTTAAATCTTTGGAAGGCTTACTAACAAGTTCAGGAGCTTGGCCGCACGGAGCTTACGTCGTGTAAAAACTAAGCCTGTGATACTGGGGATTTTTGAAGATGTGCCGGGCTAAAATAGTTGACACTGGTCCTAGATTTCTGGTCATCGTCATGGTGACTGCAAAGGAAAAACCAGAAGAGAGAATATTACATGGGCGTACCGTACAGATACGTGAACCTTTCCTCTCGAAGATGGATGAATTCTATTCAAACCACGACTTTTCTTAAAGATATTTCGTAAATAGCTTTTTTAAGGTACTTTAGCCACTCACAATTAGCCTTTTATTATTATTGTGTAAATATTTGAACACTCTTTTGCCAGGTATCAAAATAGTTTTTTTCAACATGTGGATTTTAATAATTTGCAGAAAAAGGTAAATTCGACCGCGCATCACATTTTTTAAATTTAAAGTAGTACAAAATTTAAAACGTAAATAATATCAGAATTAAATTAAAAGAAATAAAGTTTAAATAATAATATATTATAAATGAAAATTTTAAAATTTATATATAAAAACTTCGGTAGTGGTCATATGATTTATAATTATAGGTAATAGAATGCTTAAATATTATTAATGCAATAACTAAAATAATAAAATGAAAATTTGTATTTATTCCTTAATTTTACAGCTTGGCGTTTAAGCTTTGTTGGTCACTGGTCAACCTGCGGGTAATGGGTCAGCTTATAGGTCACGAGCATATTTAACATATTTTCATCTTTTTAAAAAATATATCAAGTTAAAACAATAAATTTTTAATTTGGTCTATTAAAATTAGTTTGTATGCAGAAAACAACGTAACAATTTTGATATTGGAATTGAAAAGAATAAGGATTTAGGGAGTGCAAATATGTATATGTATGTATTTATAAGGCACACGCAATAACTAGACATAAGTCTTTGACTTAGAAAAGATTTCTTCTAAAATTTGAAGAAAAACATAGAGTTATTATAATATAATGCATTAGATAAACGGTACGAAAGATTACCTTTCAACAATATTTTTTTCTTTTAACATTTTTAAATTTTACCGGGTATATGAATATGATTGACAAGAAAACAAATTTAAAAAAATATTTGATTTAAAATGATTTGTGTATGAAACTTACAAACAAATATAGGAAGAACAAATAGCCTCTAAAATAAGAATATAAAAAAATGATTTGGTGGACACAAATGGGCTGACCCTTTTGGGACAATCTTTTTTTTTTTTAACACTAAATTACATGCTCATTCCTCGATTTAAACGAACATAAACATGTCAGTATGACATGTTTAACCCATTTTCTTGACTCTATTTCTAGGCGATTCCCTCCTGTGGGTTTCCTCCTCTCCCAACAAACATCTTTCTAGGTTCAAACTTGCTTCCTCCTAGGAGTAAGTCACTTGTTTTACCTATGCACCCAACGCTAGTTGACAGAAGTGATACCAATTTATGAGATCTATGTTGTACCTTTTTTTTTACTTTGCCAGCAGTATGTTTTGCCTAATATTTACTTCTTATACATACTTGACTTTTTTTTTTTTTGAATTATAATCGATTAAACCCAAGAGGAGATTTCACATTGCATCCCAACATGTCATATAATCATGCTCAATTTTAGTACACTTCCTTCTTAGATGATGCTTATTGCTACAAGGTGTTGGGCTAGGGGGTTCGTTCACTAGTACTCAACAACTTATTTTATGTTGTATAAAAAAAAAACAACTTATTTTATGAAAATAACGCCATATCTAGCAGTAGTTCTTACTTCTTAGTTCTTACATGCTGAAGAAAGCTAACGAGGAACCATTTTTTCAGGCAACAAGACTTCAATCTTGTGTTCAATGTGGGCCTCATGGTCCTCCAGACGACCTTTGACTGTGTCATTCTCCCAACGTACCAACGTTGGTACCCCTGTGAGCTTGAACCTCGAATCGACCCTCCATGGATGCTGAGGGTTCCTCCATGTTGGTCTGTCTCCTACATAAGCCCTCAACAGTGCTATATCATCTGATGCAGCCTCCAGCTTTTTGTATATCACAGGTTCAGCTCTCACACAGTCAGGGCACCAGCTGAGAGAAGTAGCAGGGTCTTTGTCAGCGAGGAAGAGGATTATATTGGCCTTGTTCTTCGGCGCCTAGGATCGAAACTTCTCGAAGACTCCATCAAAGCTTGAAACGGTGCATCTGAGAGCTTCAGCGGCATCTTTCCGATTATCTGCAACTCCTCCTCAACCAAGAGTAGGGTAACTTCTCTACACATACTTGACTTAGAAACTGATAAAACTGCAAAAATTTCATGATTTTATAAGATCATGTCATAAAATGAAGATCCTTTAAAAGGTAATAAGTGAATACTACCTCCAACTAGTTGATTTTTTTAAAAATATTAAAAAAATTAAATAAATTACTTAATTATAATATATATTATTAAATGGTACTTATTTGTATCTTAATTTGTATGAGTTTTAAAATCAAACAAATTAGTTTAAAAAACACAAATCTTGAGATTAGAGAAGGACTCCAAAATGCAGGCAAGGTCATGCTCGATGCTGCTGCTGGATTCTTCTAAAGATTGCTCACAGATGTTCAGTTGTTCATTCGTTGTCCAGAGGTGTAAGGATGCCGCAGCTGATGGGAATAAAGGCACATGGACAATCCATCAGATCATAGCCACTATGCATCTCGCTTTTGAAGCTGAAGTTACTTTTGTTGAACCACGTTAAATATAAGTATATCTTCTAGTGAGGATTCAAACATTGATTTGTTGCATTTCAGAACAAACCCTTCCACTAAACACAGAAACTTAACACTGCACATGCCCGAAAAAGAACCGAAGCCTAGTGAAATTCCCTAACGGAGCAAGTGAACCAGACACTTCCTGAGCAGCAGGAGAATAGTACACCACAGAAGTGAATCTCCAAATGAATATTTTAATATCATTATATGTAAAAGTAAGTGGAACTCCTTTCATTATACTTGCTTGAGTCAGGCGTATAACTGTATGTTGTAAACCAGCGTCAATGAGAATCGCCTGCTCCTAATTATATGAACCGGGTTACGTGACTTAGTATAACTGATCATGATGATGATTTCTAAATTATTTTTTGTAATCACATGATTTATTGATCTCTTACAATTAAAGTCTGATAGTAATCCAGATTGGTGCATCACCTTCGGAATTATGTGTTGGAAATTATGGTCTGCTAGGAACCAGTTTCTGTTTTGCAGCAAAAAAACGCAGGCTTACCGTTTGGTCAATGAGGTCCTTGGTCTTAGTGAACACACTAGGAAGGCACAGGCGCTGCTTAGCTCAGTTTTCTTAGGCTGATCTGTTAGTCTGCTGTGTTTTTTCTTTCCCTTCTCTTTTGTTTTTGCCCTGTTCCTTTCTCTTCTTGATTAATAAAATCCCTTTTACAAAAAAAAAAGGTATAAATATGATTGCATATATAATTCTAAATTGCGACAAAAAACACGATAACCAATTATTACTTATAAGAATTGATTGAAAGATAGATCCACACAGTTAATAAATTTGATAATGATAATTTTTACTATGAAATACTTCATTCATTTATTTTCCTTTTCCCTCCGATTTCGATGAGAAGCAGCTGTGCCTGTGGGAATCACGTGCTCAAAGATCCCCTGTATGAAAATAAATGAACTGCGTAATATAAGGTACAAATGTGCCAGCCATGACCTGATACCTGCGCATTAAGGAACATGAACAAAATTTACGGGCTAACGGAAGATCAATCAGCGGATCATTAGTACTCAAATACAGATACGATGAATTAGAAGCCCTGAAAGCATAGAGGAACAAAGACCTCTACTTTAGGATGCGTTCGAATTTGACAAAGAATCTGCTTAACGTTGGTTAGCCGCGAAGTGCACGACCACAACCTGCGCTTTTCAAATTACTTGCTTCTCTTACATTGTTCTGCCCACTCTCTTTGTCAAATTGCTATGTGCTTCTTAGATAGTACAACTTCCATGGAGAACAAATCAGGTTCTGATCAATTCCACCAATCTCAGTGGCTTCAGACAACTATATCAGGTTCATCTCTCTCCCTCTTCTCTAACACGCGCTTTTTCATTGACATTATTTTTTTTAATAATAAAGCTGTTAGGTTTTGTAATATATTCTCCTCCCACTCTTGGTAGAATACGTGTTGTTCTACTTTGACTTCGTTTTGGGTATTGAAACCTTACGAGGGTAGGCGAGGGTGGTTGGGTTTGAAGTTCGAATATTGACGCATGCTAGAACCCACAGCCGTCAGCCAAAATATTTGAAGTCACTCATTTCTACTAGAAACTGTTCTGGTCCAGAAAATCACACAAACAGTTGCATGTGGTTAAATTTCCAAAATGTTAATGATAAATGATGTATGAAGCAACTCAGTGAGTTGAAGAGCAAAAAGCAATAAAGCCATCAAACATGATTAAAAAATAGCTTTTTAGAACCCCTTCTCCCTAAGGAGCCTTCTCCCGTCTATATTCCAAGGTTCAAACTTGCTTTGTCCCACCTCGTTAGAACTTGTAAAGAGTTTACCAAAAGGCAGCAGATTATTGCATTCTCACAAGTTCCTTGTTATACTGCATTTTCTACTCAGAAATTCCAGTATATTTGACCGATTTGCAGATTTGGATGGCGAAATGAAGACCATCATGATCATTTTAAAGGAGGACTACTGTTCAGATCAAGGAGCTGACATGCATCAAAAAGGCAGCAAAGACATCAAACAGGTGCTTGAAGAGTTAAGCAAATCTTACCGGGCTTTGGCCATAGCAGATGACCAATTGAGGTCTGAATCATCCCATAACTCTCATTCAGGGTCCTCTTCGTCTTCTAATACAGCAATAACCCTCTGCGCTACCTGCAAAGAAAAAGCAACGGGGAACTTACAAGGCCAAAAACTCGAGGACGCCTTCAATTGTCGCCTAAAGTCTATTATCAGAGGTCCTGATATGAAAATTGATGGCACAGAGCTTAATTTTGGACAAATAAACATGCTAGAAGATGACTATCACAAACCGATATCAGCTATTAATCCAAGCAACATGATGTTTAAAGCAAGATTAGAATGCAAAGGCACTCAAGAAGAAGAAATGATGACCAATTTTTCCACCAATGAAAACTTTTTTATGGAGATTGAGGGCTTTGAATCAAGTGAGAAAATGGAAGATCCATCATTGACTCATTGCAATTTCGGCAAAATGTGGTCCAGGCTAGAAATTACACAACTCGTAGAGGATAATCAGCAACAGCTGGTAGAGTTGGTGAGAAGAAATGATGAGAAGAGGGAAACCATTAAAAAGCTCCGAACAGAGATTGAAGCATTGAAACGTGAGAACAAGGCCCTTCAGATTTCTTCAAGATACTCAAATGCTGATTCAGAACGTGACTGGCCACAGATTACAAGACGTGGAAGAAAATCTATGAGCAAGCTCTTCAGAGGCTGTTCTACATGATATCTTGTTCCAAGCAACACAATGTTATTCTAGAAGAACTTCAGCGATTTTTCAATGGGGATGCTTTAGCTTTAGCTTTAGCACTAGCAAATAAGAATCCGTGGAATTGAGGGCAATGTAATTTATTACAAAATTTTCTGATTGACAGTGATTTCAATATATTAATGAATGGCGTGTTGGGAATAAAATTCTCCATTGGAGGACCCTGTACTCGGTTACACACACACAGACACAGTATTATTGATGCCACGACCTTTAGGTGTATATCTAAGAACTGGAAACCAGCCATCTGGAAAAACTAAAACCCTGTCACTGTTCTTAGTCGAAGTATCTGATTCTCCTACCAGCCTTAACAAATTGATCAGTCTTTTCAATTTAGATAAGTGCCGCTACGTTTAAGAAGTAAATATATAGGCATGTGCCACATGCTTCTGATCAGGCCTCGATGATGGAGAGAAATAACAGCAAATATTCATATTCCCTTCATTATCACTGCAGTCACCAGTAGTCTCCACATGAACATAGCCCATCCTTAAAATGATGAAATCGCTTGGCATCTCTGACCACAATTTCCCGATTTACTATTTTGGAGATCAACTTGATCACAATATGGCAGTCACTGCAAACCCGAAGATTTTTTATCACCTGGATTGTTGTGCCAGGAACTGAATTTATGATTCCGAAGGCAACAGCTAGTTTCTCACTGTGAACTCTTAGAACAATTCCTTTCTCTTCTTCATCCACATCATGAAGCACCGACGTTACATTTGGCACATAGCCGAACTCTTGCAGCTTTATATTCAATTGGTCCAAATATTCATATAGCTTCTTATGCTGAGGATGCTCTTTATCTCCAACTAAAAATGCATGTACCCTACCTTTAAGTTCAACAAGACTGAACCCGGGGGTTTTAAGCAATCCATGTCTCTTCATAATTATTCTCATCCTCTCAACATCTTCCCACCTACCAGCATCAGCATAAATATTGGAGAGCAGCACAAAGTACCCGCAATTACTCGAGTCTAACTCGAATAATTTTCTTGCAGAGATCTCCCCTAGCTCCACGTTCTTGTGAATCCTACAAGCTCCAAGAAGGGAACCCCAGATTATAAAATCAGGCCTCACCTTCATTTCCTTTATCAAACCATAGGCCTGATTAAGATAACCAGCACGACCAAGGAGATCAACCATGCATGAGTAGTGCTCAATCCCAGGTTCAACATTAAAGTCATGGTACATTCTATTAAACCAACGCCAGCCTTCTTCCAAAAGACCAGCATGGCTGCAAGCAGTTAATACTGACACAAAAGTAACGTAATTTGGTTTGACTCCTGACCTTATCATCTTGTTGAAGACTTCCACAGCATCGTTCCCATAGCCATGCATTCCATAACCAGAGATCATAGCAGTCCATGACTTAATATTCTTCTCTTTCATTTGATCAAATGCCTTTCTAGCCATATCAACCCTCCCACATTTGCAATACATGTCAATAATAGAAGTACCCACAAACACATCGTCTTCCAAAGCCATCTTTATTACCTAAAATAGAAGACAACAGATATTATGATAGAAAAGAACGTAGAAACAACTATTTGAATAAAAACTTGATGAACAAATCCATTTGCAGAATCGGTAATAACTGAATGGGAAAGAGGGAAAAAGGAAAAAAAATGAAATTCTATCCACCTGATCATGTATACACTTCCCCACTCGCAGAGTTCCTGAATGTGCACAGGCTAACAATACAGCAGACAATGTCACAGCGTTGTAGATGATATCGCCGCATTTTACCATGTCACTAAAAATTTGGAATGCCTCGGCAGATAATCCATTTCGTGCATATTCAGCAATCATAGAGTTCCAGGAAACAGCAT
>JANTPZ010096175.1:0-12003 GCA_025593235.1 Vachellia pachyceras | reverse complement strand
TCCAAGCATGAACCTTGACGAGCAGAGAAACCAGCTTGGTTGAAATCTAACCCTGAAACGGCAAGCTCATCTGAATATGGATACTTATCGCATTTAACTCCTCTGAACTCACAAGGGCTGACACCTTCCTTCCAGTTTTTGGTAAAGCCGGTGGGGTCGTCGATTATGGCGGCGAATTGCAGAAGCACACGGCTTGCTCTCAGAAGCCGTGGGAGCTGCGGAGGTGGAGGCGGAGGGGGGCAGTTGACAGAAGAAGGGTCGTCGTCGTTGGGGGAAGGAGCAGTGGCCTCCCCTCCTTCTCCCTCGACGATCTGTAATGCTTCTCTTTCAGAGCGAGGAAGCTCTGCAGAAAAAACAGAGAGTGAAGAGGTAAGGAAGGAAGAAGATAATAAGAATGAAAGGACACAGAAACAGACAGTGTACATTATGTCCATGGGAATAACTTCTCTGAGGCCAAGTTTAATGCAATTTATAGTGGCAGCGAAGGAAAAAAGTTTGAGTGATATCCTTGTGGTTTGAGTCAGGTTTATCTTACAACTGTTCATCGGACATTTTCTCTCTCATTAATGTTTCAACCACTTTCCCTCAATTCATTTTATATTGTTTTGCTACATTGTTCGATTGTGTTATCGATCATTAAGATCGCTTTGCAATTGCATAATCAAAGTTTGAGGTCCAAAAACACTCATGAGCCCGCTTTTGATGATAGAAGTATTGTGTTCATTTGTTGAAGTATTGAAAAATCACATTGATACAAATTGATATAAAATTTGTCAGATATTTATATACACACAAACACAGTGTGTTTATATACATATTACGTGTATGCGTAATGCGTGGGGCCAAAAAATTGAGTTTTTTTTAACGATGGAGTGAGTACAGAGTGAAATCCTTCACCCTTTTTCTGTGTTTTGGCCTAAAAAGATCAAGTATCAACAAAAATCCATTAGTACGGAATCCCGGGGGCTTAGAGTTAAAGGCGTTGTTAGCAACATAACTATGTCTGAAAATGACTTATGAAAGTAATAGTTTAAATATTATTTTTTATGCTTAACAATAAAAAAACTAAAAAAATGAGTTTACTTTTTCACAACCTGTGAATGGTGTATACATATAACTTTTAGAAATTTGGCTATGTACACATACAATATTAACTTGTTACAATATTCATACAATATTATATACACATACAACCCGCATTGATAAACGGGTCCAATATATATAAAGATTGTGATAAGCCATGACATGCGTAGTTTTCTTACTTAGGATTAAATTTCTATATGGTTTCTCATCCGTCAAATGTATAGACCTCGTCAATTGTTTATCCTGCTTTTTTATGAAAGAGACCAAAAGAGAAAGAATGCATAGTTGGTAAGAAGAAAACATTATTTGTCCAAGTCTTTCGACACAACAAATCAACTAATAAAAAACATTTAATCAGCAAGAAAATCAGAGGTTGAGTGGTTAAAATTGCTTGTGATGATTCACGTACGTAGTTGTTGACAAGTTAAATAAACGGTGCCCTTCTTCATTATCTCGGGCTATCTTTGCTTTTGCGTGTACACAAACACACATCCAGTGACGGACTCAAGACCCTGACTTAAGGGGTGCAAACTATTTTTTGATAAGATAGATGAGGCTTATTCTTAATATCTTTTGAGAAGAGTTTGAGCAAAAATTTAGTGGGTTTAAAATTAACAAATAAATGGGTGCAAAATAAATCATATAGTACTAATATATATCTAATTTTCTGGAAGTCAGGGGTGCAGCAACCCATGCAGGTCCGCCCTTGCACACATGTGGCCTCGTCCTTAGGTACCTCCCAACGAGCCCTCGTCCTTTTGTTTTTGGTGACCCTCCCAGTCATGTGGCCTAATCTATTCGGTCATACATCACAGCCCAAAATGTCCATCTCTGGTTATACTCAACAGCCACGCACTGGACATGATCCAATTCCCTCTCAATATGTGTTTGACAGCCATTGATTTTTTTTTTTAATTTCACTGTTTAAGATTATGGGGATAAGAAAACTTTGTATATGTTATCTAGTACTTGTTTGGAAAGCCATTCTGAAACCTTGATTTTACCTCAAAATCGAGGTTTTGCCCAAGTAAAAATTTTTTCCCCAAAAGTTATTTTGATTACAAAACCTAGGTTTTGAAACCTAGGTTTTCTCTTTTCTACTTTTTTCTTTTTTTTTACATTTTCATCTTTCCTCTTTCCTATTTTTTCCTTCTTTCTCTTTCATCTTTCTTACTTTTTTCCTTCTTTCTCTTTCATCTTTCATACTTTTTCTTTCTTCTCTTTCCTCTTTCCTACTTTTCATTCTTTCTCTTTCATCTTTCCTACCCATTTTTTTACCTTCGAATCCGTAAAAGCTAATAACTTCCCAAGCATAAATCACTTTTCAAAACCTAAGTTTTGTTTCGTAATCTGTAAAAGTTATTTTCTAAAATCTAGGGTTTGTCTTGAAATTTATAAAAGTTATTTTTCAAAATCGCATCCAAACAAGCTCTTAATTAACAATCGTCATGTTAAACAACACTTGTTGAATCTAATGAAAAGGGTTAATATCTCATAAGGTAGTGATTCAATACTTGAATCTTTACTAAAAAGGGTATCCTAAATTTAATACATGACAGTGTCTTAAAAAAAATACTTTCAATAGAAACTAACATGTGCTTTAACTAAAAAATGTTAGTATTGATGCTTTACATACTAAGCTGACTGATATAAATAGAAAGGATGAGAGTCATTGACGGCTCATGGTCCAATCTGATTACGAGATTCTTCATCCTTTTCATGAGTCATCCCATTTGCTGAATCCTTACAGCAGAACATTTCCCCTCATACCGACGGGGTATGGGCTTTGCTAACATCGTGAAGCAGAGAGATGTAGGGCTTGAACGGCCTCCCCAAAATCCATTTCTACGCTTACCGAAACAAAATTCCTCTCATATATTTACATTGGAATTTGTCATCGTTCTTTCAACGGACTTCCCAAACAAGTCCGTAATGCATGTTTGAAAAAACTTTTTAGGCCAAAGCACACTGATTGAAAAAGAAAAAGACACATGACATGTTTTTATCAGATAACACAGGGAAAAGGATTTACCCAATCGAATCACAACGAAGTTCTATATTTATATATGTAGTACTACGTTCTCTCGCAATTGATGCCACGTACCAACCAAGAAACTTCAATGAAACTATTTTATGCGTTATCTAATTTGTGCCAGACCCCAAGCCTCAAAACAGATAAAGAAAAACCGCTATTGCTTCTTGGACTTCATTGATATATATTGTTAGGTTGTGGTGGTAAGGCATGACGTGTTCTCTTTTATATATTGTGATCAAGTAGGGAAGGGTTCAATTTTTATATATTTCCCCATCCTTCAAATGTGAAGTCCTCATCAATTATATATCATTTCCCTCGTTTAACAACACTTTTAGGGAGCCTGAAAACTCGTTCAACAATATTTTCTGCATAATGAAATAATCTCCTTTATATATTTACTTCAACTTACGGAAAAATCACGTTTTCAAATGGATCCATTATGATTAGGAGAAAATAAGAAAAACCCAAAGTGTCCGTAACAAGAAGACATGATTTGTCCAAGTCTCTGAGCATATATATCAGTATCGTACATTGAAATATATGATCACCTAGCTAGTCTTACGGGAAATGCTTTCGTCGTTTAACAGAAACGTATATACGAGATCTTACACTTGAGGAAACCAAATCGGTTACATTGCTGCTGCTTATTCATTAGTCGCTATCTTTAATTAACAATGAGCCACAGTTAAATATATTCCCCAACAGTGATATGATGCAGAAGGAAAATACATGCCAGCTCTATACCAATGAGAAACAATCACCCGTAACCCAACGTGGTTAGGCTCACATTAAACGGTGCCCTGTCGGCTTCAGCGACTCGTAAGTTACCGGTGCAGGAGAAGAAGCCGTTTTATCATACTTGGGATATTGCTTCTTGCATGGAACAACCTTGAGAAACCATTCATTCGGACATGGCTTCACGCAAGACAAAAACTTATGACATTCCTCAGGCGAGTTCTGATTGGGAAGCCCCTTTATGCAATTCCTGCTCACATCAAGCACCTTTGATTTTATCAGCTTCTTGCATTGAGGTCCAACTTCGGTGAAATAGTTATCCGTTAAGGTAAGGTTCCCATCGTTGCGAATCCCAGAAAGCTCGCAAACTGATTCCGGAACAGAACCATAGAATTTGTTTTGAGCGAAATTCAAGAATCGAATCTTCTCTAAGCAAGCGAAGGATTCGGGGATTGGGCCCGTCAATGAGTTGTTGCTCACATCGAACACTGTGGCCCTCTTCAGAAACCCAATCTCGTAAGGTAAGCACCCAGAGAACTGGTTTCCCAAGAACAGAACTTCGGTCAAAGTCTTTGAGGCGTTTCCTATGCTACTTGGGATTGGTCCGGTGAATCTGTTGTTGGCGAATGTGAGGTATCTGGCAGGTGTGTTGCCGAAATTCCATGGAAGGCTGCTGCTGAGTTTGTTGTTGTTGATGAAGATGACGTCTAGATCCATGTTGAAGAGTTCTGGAGGGACTGGTCCAATGAGGTTGTTGAACCTGAGATCTAGGAAAAATAGCTGCTTAGCAGAAAGAACATCCCTTGGGAAACTACCTTGGAGATTGTTGTTGCTTAAGTCGAGCTCGTAGAAAAATGGGAATTTAGTGATCTGTGTGGGGACTTGTCCCGAGAAATTGTTGGAGTTGACATGGAAGAATGTTAATTCTGGAATTGAATCCAAGATTGCAGTGAGACCCAAGTTTGAGCCTTGGCTAGCAGAGAAGCCAGCCTGGTTGAAATCTAATCCTGAAATGGCTTGCTCACTCGAATTTGGATACTGAGCACATTTAACTCCTCTGTACTGACAGGGGTTGGGACCATTCCAGTTGCTGGTAAAGCAGTTGGGGTCTTCAATTGTTTTGGCGAATTTCAGAAGCACCCGCCGTGCTTTCTCCAGCCTGGTCAAGGGCTGCGGTGGTGGCGGAGGAGGTGGGCAGTTGACGGGAGGATCAGGAGCATCTCCACCTCCTCCGATGATGATCTCCAATGTTTCTCTTTCCGGAGAAGAAGCTGAGAGTGAGGAGTGAAACAAGGAAGAAGATAGTAACAAGAATGAGAGAACAGAGAAAGAGATGGCGTCCATGATTGGATTAACAAGTATGAATTTCTGTAGCCAAGTCTTGAGCAGTTTACATATAATGGCAAGGGAGAAGGAGAAGTCAAGTTCACGAGCTTACGCCCGCCACCTCGGGAAACACGCTACAATTAGGATGTTAAATTACTATGGTCATCATCATTTAGTTTAATTGTTTCAATTAATTAATAGATGTAGTTGTTGGTTCCACAGTTTTTTTAAAGAAAAAAAATATCAACTCGGTAGGACGTAGGTTGTTCCAGTTCCACTTTCACCCGTTGTTAATTCCCTTGTTGACCTACATATGATTAGTAGGCTTCAAATTTGAAGTAATTATATTGTTTCAAAATACCCCGGTCATATATATATATATATATATGATATAATTAAATAATTAATTTTATTTTTAATATACGATGCACTTCTAATTTGTATCAATAAATCTTGGGCTTGTTTAGATAGCCCGTTGGAATAATGGACACAGATTCTGAGGTAAATATGTGAGAGAAATTTTGTCTCAGTAAGCGCATGAATGGATTTTGGTTGCTCAAACGGGCTAACCAAACAAGCCTAAGATTGATGACCTTTCAAAAATAATTAAGTAAGAGAATGATGGAGAAAATTATGAAAGACCAGAGCGATGAAGGAAATTATGGAAGATAATTCAAGTGTTTTAAAAAAAAAGGTTATATATTATCTAATTTAACTGACGTTATTAATTTAATCAAATTAGGTAAATGTATCGTTTATTTATAACCGGAAAGGGAATGATATAACCTAAAACCAAGATTTTTTTTATTTTCTTAAATGATTACTTGTAGATGACAATGCACAAGCTCTGTTTTTAACAACAATTTTTTTAACATGAAAGTGGCAGTTTAATTAAATGAAATGGCCAGTCAATCGTGCTTTTCAATGATGAGGCATACACACATATATATATATATATATGGGACATTAGTTATTAATGTTTTTAAGTGATCTACGTACGGAGATGGTTATCCTGGGGGTGGTCGACAATAATAAAATATAGTTGTCAATTGATGTACGAGCATGTTTATTCTCGTGTTAGGTATGGTTTTGAAGTTGCAAGTCCGACAAAATTGAATGATTATTTTACAGACAAGCCTAGTGAGGGCCTCCCTAACTAACGCTTATTCTGCAATCCAAATTATCACATGCCTATAGCTCTGTTTGGTAAACCCGTTGGTACAACGGGTACGTTTACCGAGACACTTTTCCTCTCACATAAACTACTTCGGAATCTGTGTCCGTTCTCCCAACGGACTATCCAAACGGAGCCTATACCAATTTCAACATCCAGGGACTTCCATTCTTTTAAATAATTTTCACAGCGAATGAAATGTAGCCCTCGGAACAACGTTAATTACATGTTCAACAATGTTTTTCTGTAAATTGAAATAATATCATCCATATTTATCTCAATTTACATTAAAGTACTTCCCTATCGTGTTTACAAACGAGTATGTATGTAGATCGTTTTTTCCTTTGATTCCTTTTTGGGCTTGTTTGGATAGGCCGTTGGGAAAACGGACAAGGATTCCTAGATAAATATATGAGAGAAATTTTATCTCGGTAATCGCAGGAATGGATTTTGGTTGCCCAAACGGGTTTACCTAACCAACCTTTTCTTTGTTACGTTGGACGTCTGTTACTACCACCACCACCACACGCCGCAATGCGTACGTGACAGTTACTTGCTGCCACATTGGATTGAAAATTTGACACAACGTAAATAAAAATTCATTTGGCACAAACATTGATTCTCCAGAAAATTCACCCACAAACACATACCACCTCACAACAACTCTAATTAATTAAAAAGGATCACCTAATTTAATTTTAATCCTAACCATCATCGCCCCGCCCTTCCCACGCTGCGTCAGCCTCTTCTTCCTCTTCATGACGGTGGCTGTCTGCCTTCCTCTTCTTATATCAATTGTCCCATTCAAATCTTTCAATAGTCCTGCTTGGAAATACTTATGGGAGTTATAAAAGCCTGTTTAACAGTATTTTTAAATAAAATAAAATAATCTCATTCACGTATTTAATTACCCTATCTTACGTAAACGTATCTTTCCATCGCGTTTTTAAACGAGCCCAATATTTTATATCTGCTCCAATATGACTTAACTGTTGAACGATGTTTTCATCAGCCCATTAAAAATAAATAATCGTGCCCATAATTAATATTATAATAAAAACTATCTCCGGAGATCTGTTTATTGAAGAAGTTGGAATTAGATATTATAGAAAAAATTTATAATGGGTTTCTTATAAATGAACCCGATTAATGCAGTAAAATAAAATATTAATATTTCAAGAGGCATCATTCAAATAATTGCCAAATCTGATTTAGCTCTTACTAATTTCAGAGAGTACACATCTTGCACTTGATGAACCCAGATTTCGCTGCACAGCTTATTCATTATTATCGCCATCTTAATTGGACATACCAAATTAAAGGAGAAAATTCATCATATCCTGAAAAATATAATGTGCTTGTTTGGTAACTTAACGGACATATATTATGAGATAAATATGAGAGAAATTTTATCACGTAGGAATAGTTTTTGGATACCCAAACGAGCTATCTAAAAGGGTAGGGTCACCATTGGATTCTTGGGCCCATATCAATCGATGTCGTGTCGGCTTCAGAGACTCGTACGTCACAGGCGCAGGAGGCGGCGCCGTTTCCTCGTACGTGGAATACTTTTTCTCACATGGAACAAGCATGAGAGACCATTCATTAAGACAATGTTTCACACAAGATAGAAACTTGTGACACTCTTCTGGAGATTTCTGATTGGGGAGCCCCTTTATGCAATTCTGGCTCACATCAAGAACCTTCGAATCTATCATCTTCTCGCATTGAGGTCCAACGTAAGTGAAATAATTCCCGCCAGGGAAAGATTCCCATTGTTCCGAATCCCAGGAAGTTCGCACACTGATTCTGGAACAGCGCCGTAGAATTTGTTGTGTGAGCCAAATTCAAGAACCGAATCTTCTGTAAGCAAGCGAAGGATTCCGGGATTGGACGCGTCAATGAGTTGTTGCTCACATGGAACACCATGGCCTTCTTCAGGAACCCAATCTCGTAAGGTAAAGCACCCAGAGAAGCGGTTTCCCAGGAACAGAACTTCGGTCAAGGTCTCTGAGGCATTTCCTATGCTTCTTGGGATTGGTCGGGTCAATCTGTTGTTGGCGAAGGTGAGGTATCTGGCAGGTTTGTTGCCGAAATTCCATGGAAGGCCGCTGCTGAGTTTGTTGTTGTTGATGAAGATAACGTCGAGGTCTATGGTGAAGAGCTCTGGGGGGGGGGACTGGTCCAATGGGGTTGTTGAACCGGAGATCTAAGAAGAGTAGTTTATTATTTGAGAGAACTTCCATGCACGGGGAAACAACCTTGGAGCTTGTTGCTTAAGTCGAGCTCGTAGAAAAATGGGAATTTAATGATCTGTGCGGGGACTTGCCCTGAGAAATTGTTGGAGTTGACATGGAAGAATGTTAATTCTGGAATTGAATCCAAGAGATTCCGGTGAAGAGACCCAAGTTTAATTTGAACCCTTGCGAGCAGAGAAACCAGCCTGGTTGAAATCTGATCCTGAAACGGCTTGCTCACTCGAATTTGGATACTAAGCACATTTAACTCCTCTGTACTGACACGGGTTGGGACCATTCCAGTTGCTGGTAAAGCAACTGGGGTCTTCAATTGTTCTGCCCAATTTCAGAAGCACCCGTCGTGCTTTCTCCAGCATGGTCAACTGCTGCGGTGGCGGCGGAAGTCAGCGGGAGGGGAGTCGCCGTAAGGGGAAGGAGCAGGGCTTCCGCCGCCTCCGATGATGATCTCCAGTGCTTCTCTTTCAGAGTGAGGGGTTTCAGCAGAAAGAAGTGAGGAAGGAAGAATAAAGCAGGAGTGAGACGAAGCAGTGACAGTTGTCCATGGTGTTAAGTGTTAACTAGCACGAATGAATTGCGGAGTGAGAAATTAATATAATTTTGTAAGATAAGGACGGACGCTTATTTTCACTTTTCGAATAAAAGCAGGTTAAAAGATTTTGATATGCTTAAAAGAATACTTCATGACTCCTAATGCAGTTTAAGCCTATTTAAATTAACATTTTGTGTTTAAAAGTGTCGAAAATTCCCTGTCAGAGATATTAAGCTTTCACTTTAAATATTATTCTTCTTTTTTGACCTGATGCTTTAAATATTATTCGAATATTCTATATATTATAATTTTTTAAAATGCTTGTTCGATTTTACTTTTGGAGAGTGAAGACACAAGTTGAAAAAATACAGATAAAAGAGGGTGTTATTAGATAGCGTTTTATTGAAGTGAAGAGTACCGTGAAAATTTCATGTAGCAAAATATATTATTTTACATAAGGAAGGATATTTTAATCCAAAAAATTTGGATCCCATTAATTCAATCAAAGGCACCATATTTCTCAAAACACCGGCGGCACAATTCTGCCCCTGATCTATTAAGAACAAGCTATTTTCACCCTTTATACTAACATACTCTTAACCGTTCTACATTAGTGTTGTATTATTACCTGGCCATTTAGATTCCTACCTTGTACTCAACGAGATTTTATGTCTATTTGAATTAATAATAAATATTACATTTCTAATATAATTTATGATTCAACTAGATAAATCCGTGAGATGGATTTATCCCAACATTACGAGTACGTGTTTTTTGTACCACGATGAACAGGACCTTCCGCGGTAGAAGCATGACAGGGTGAGTGTATATATACTGTGGGGGGAGGGGGGACTTGATTTGTATCTGATACATGATGCCATGGGAATGAGTAAGAAAATAAATGACTGTATATTTAATAAATTAAATATTATCCTTGGGAACCCAACAAAAAATCAAAAGGTTCAAAAGCTGCAAGTTCCCCATGCCATTTCAATGCGGATGGTTGAAAACTCCGTTCAAAGAACGGTAACAAATTCTAAAATAAATATGTGAAAGGAGTTTTATCTCAATTAATGTAAAAATGAATTTTTTTTACACTGAAGAAAGAAAACAAATCAAATCAACACTTGTGTGTCAGAGACAGATATATTTGTTATCTTGCTCCTCCTCTAGGGCGCCACGTGACATTTGAATGAGAATGGCGGATGAGAAGCCAGCCCATGTTTCATGGACGTCGCTATTATTGGGCCTAAGGAAATTGGGCTTCACAGTGGGTCTGTTTAGCCCATACTATTCTCACCAATTTAATTGGATGCTCCCGCCGTCCGTTAAACATATAAAATCAATTAAAAATTATTTTTTTAAGTTAAGATAAACTTTCTTCTACATGTTTAATTTAAATCATGTAAAATCACTCAAAGAAGTTAATCCATGGGATACCAATTTAGTGAAGCGCTCTTATGTATAAATTTATTAAATGATGATGCGATCAATGATAACCTCTTACACCCCGTTAGGTAGCATGGAAACAGGAGGATGGAACTGGAATTGAGGTGAGAAGTGAAAAACATGGTTGTGCGTATGTAAAAAGTGGAACCCAGTTCTATCAAAAATGATAGAACCCGGTTTCATCCCTCCCTCCATGAAACTGATCCCAGTTCCATGGAACCCAATCTTTGTTCCAGCCCTACCCTCGGTAATGAAGATCTCGGCTTCAAACCATTCCAGCCCCCTTAGTGATGAACCTCTTCTTCTCCGGTGATAAAGGCGGTGGCGAAGGTGACGGAAGACGGCGGACGGCGATGAACCTGCTATGCTGATGCTTTTCGATTTTGATGCTCTCGACAATTATGATGCTTTCGACGATGCCTCCGTCGCCTTTGACAACAACTCCGTCTATACTCCTCCCGTGGTTGAGGTCGAGTCGTGGTCGAGTCAGAACCTCCAATGAAGTTAAGGCTTAAGAAGTTGTGGTCGAGTCAGAAGTCGACGATGAAGCCAGGGAAAACACGATGCTGTCTCCCTTTTCTTCTGTTTGTTGGATTCTAATGCTTTTTATTACTGATTGTTTGTTTGCTAAGCTGAAAGTTGTGCAAAAATGGAGGATTATTGATGGAATTTTTTGGTAGCCAGCTGTGCTTTTCATCTAGTACAGTTTCAGTTTCAGTGATATACTGTAGCTACGTTTTGTAAGTGTAATGTTTTGTTTTGGAGGGGGCATATTAGTCTTTTTACATTATAAATATAAATATTAAATTAAAATAATATCCCACATCTTCCAGCATACCAAACATACTTTTAATCTCACCTTCACTTTCAGTTCCATCAAAATCAGTTTCGTATACCAAACGGGGCATTATTACAAGAGATAATTTGGAGGTGCGCAAGAACCTAAGAATAAAAGTCTTTTTATTGATTTTTACAAAAAAAAAGTCTTTTTAATTATTTCACCGATATTTGGACACCGCTGGATTGCAAATTTCTGACGTCATTATCTTTCTTAGTTTAATCGACGCTTATCGTTCTATTGACCAAAAGATCCACGTGAAGGGACGCCAACATTAAATAACTGCCAATCCCTCATGCCCTAATCTAGTGATCCCTAATCAGCTCCGTCACTTGCTCTTTCAGATCCACTGCATAGATTCCCACGTCGATTTGTCTCTGCTTCATTTCTTGACTCCCCGTATTTCCGACTTCGGTAAGATTGGCACCTTGCTCAAGATCTCAAATGGCCGAAATAGCCGTTTTCTAAACTCAATTTCATTTTTCGTCGAGTTTAAATCAAGAAAAGGGCATTCCTCCATTTAAGCACATTTTTGATCATGTCTCCTTATTAACAGTCCGGCTTTTTGCCTGTTTC
>JANTPZ010096173.1:0-12510 GCA_025593235.1 Vachellia pachyceras | reverse complement strand
AACCCATATTAACCGGTTCAGGAGAATTTGCTTTTTGGCATATAAAAAGGACCGATCAATGTGTAAGATAAGTTAGATTATGTCAAATGATTAATAATATTCATTTGTTCCCTCGTACGTACGCTTAGTGCTAAGCCTACGCATCATAGCATGTGTCTCTAGCTTTGTAGCAAACCGAAACGAGGCACTGTAAAGGACAAACTATGGTCTGTTTAAATTATCTTTGAAGTTGTTGACAGGAAAAAAAATTATCTTTGAAGTATAAAAAAAACCTTATGAGTTTGAAACTTTAAGTGCATAATATTTTAAGCATGGAAAAATTACACATGTTATTTTATTTTCTCTGAATTTTCTCTCTTACTTTTATTAGGATTTTTTATAAATTTATTATTTTTACAATATTTATATGTAAATCCTTCAAAATTATTTAATAAATAGTTTCTTTTTCTATTAGAAAAATCATTTGAATTAGAGATTGAGATCAGATCAATCCGAATGAGCAACATTATGTTAATAACCACGGTATCCTCAATCACAAATTGTGAGAGAGAGAGAGAAAGAGAGAGGTGATATGCAATCTATTTGATCTGTAATTGGTTCCTCGACTAGCCATCTTCTATGTATGTTGAAAGCGCAATATTGAAAGCGCAAAAAAAAAAAAAATGAAAGCGCAATATTGTTGGTTTGTACAACTTTTTGTGAAGTTGAATAGCCCATTGCGATGTGGCAACTAATCAAATTGAGTCCTCTTGGCAATGACCAAAGGCCAAAACCCTACATATCTTCATACGGTAACTTAAATGATCTCTCTCTCTCTCTCTATCTCTCCCTATCTTCTCATGATCTGCCCCACATGAGGATTATATATACGGCAAGTCATAGATCAATATTGGAATCTTCTTGTAGTTAATTTTACTTTTTGAACCAAGGGATCCTCTTCGTGGATATTTTAACTATCACAACGTATAAGAAGTCAAGGGATGGATATCATATAATCTTTGAAAATATATATTAAATATCCAAAGAATACTCCTTCTTTCAAAGAAAATCAGGGATATCTAAATTATGAATATGTATACATCAATTGCCAAATTTATTGATAACATAAAGACCAATGATTATTCAAGCTATAGGTCGTTATGGGCATGCCTTACATATTATTCCTATGACATGTGCATTACACATGCACACAATAGCACACTCCAATGAGTTGGCACAAAATAGTTTAGGAATTTGAAAGGGGGGAAAACTCTCGCATCACTCATATGCATATTTAAAGTCTTTCGATGGTAATATCGATAAAGGTTTGCCCAATACTTATTAACTCATTTCATACAAGGGTATAAATAAAATTTCACGATCGATATAAGGATTTTAATTTATTGATAGATAATCTGTAAATATTTTTGTAAATACTATAGTTCCTTAATTTAAGTCATAAGATATGGTCTAACCTTTGTGAACTTAGGAAATTTAAATTATCTAAATTTTTCTTCGACCAAGTGGCCTCTCCATCCATGTGTGTGTGTGTGTGTGTGTGTGTGTGTGTCACCCATCCACGTGTGTGTATCACCCAAAATCTTAATTAACATCCTTCCCCTAGCAAATCTCGTAATGATTAATGGTTAGATAACTTAGTTGGGTAGTTGTGAGGACTGAGGTAATCGAGTGCTGCTTAAAATTTTGAACTATAATTATTTCTTCTTTCTTTTCATCATTAGATTTTAGGGAAAATTAAATTCTAAAAAAAACCTCTTGAATTTAGAAATCCTCAAAGGCCCCATGAATAAGTATAATGACAGATGATGGAGATGAAAGGAACATGTTATTTCAATATTTAAGGAAAATGACCAAATTGATCTTCACTAATATAACACTATTAAAAAAGTTGTCAATATGTTAAGCAATGTTGTTAGCTAACTTAGAATAAGGGCATCCACACCCCAAGTGTAGATATTGTTAAAATTATTATAGAAGTTGTCACTTCATTTATAAAAATGGTCAATATGTTAAGTAATGTTGTTATCCAACTCAAAATGAAAGCATCTGCACTTAAGTGTGAATGTTATTAAAATCATTACATAAATTATCACTTTGTTTACAAAAGTAGTCAATATGTTAAATAATATGGTCAACCAACTTAGAATAAGAGCATCAGCACCCAAGTGTAGATATTGTTAAAATCATTACATAAATTAACAATGTAGCCATCATTCAAATTAAGGTGTTTGCACCCAAGTGAGGATGTTATGAAAATCATTATAGAAGTTGTCACTGAGCTTCAAAAAGTTGTCTGCAAATTTGATCATTTTAGGGGCAATTTGGTCATTTCAACCCAAATTTGAAGTGATGCATTCCTACGTTCTCCCCCATATATCATTTTTCTTATCCATGGGACATTTTATGGCTTTTCAAATTTAAGAAGCATTTTTTGGGGATTTTCCTTAGATTTTACTATATAAAATGAGTAACATTCTAATATCTTATTGCCAAAAAAACAAGTATTTTTGAATTTTTAGTAATTTTTCAAAGATTCTACATAAAAATTTGTGTATTTTTAATATAGAGTATTTTTTTCATTGAAAAATCATTAAGAAATTAAAATAATACACAATTTTTTGCTTATAAAAGAGCAAAATATTACTTATTTTATGTAAAATCTAATGATAAAAAACAAAAAAAAAATATTTAGGAAGTTAGTAAAATTTAAGGGGTAGTTGAAGGGGTAACAGATACCTCAAATTAGTAGTGGTATTTGGATTAAAATTGCTTTCAACTCCACTACCAAAAAAAAGGAAATTACGAACAAAATTTGTTCTGTCGCAGAATTTACTATCACAAATTGGGTTACCGTTACATACAGAATTTACCCACGGAATTTTCTATCAGAAATTTTTGTATGGATTTTTCTGAAATTCTGTGGCAAATTTATTTTTTTTCCTGACAGATAATTATGCCTTTGACAGTTGAGATGAATGACCTTACTTCCTTTTTAACGTATATTTAAATATATATATATATAATATTATGCTATATCATAAATTATATAGGTTTATAATTATATACATACATTTATATGTGTATATATTTATGCATACATATACAACATATATAATATTATTAGAAAGTAAAAATAAATTGAAAGATAATTTTAATTTATATTTTATTATTTTATATATTTACATTTTATTTTATATATAATATATAATTGATTGAACAATAATTTTTAGCCACTAACTTACCGACGGAATTTGCCACAGAATTATCAATAAAAAATTCGGTAGCTAAAGATGCCTAGTGTGAAATTAGTCACTGAATTTGTCATGAAAATTGCTAACGGAATAATTGCATACCTAATTATGTCACTAATTCTAAATTAACGACAGAATTTGTCACAGAATGTTTTTTAATGGCTAATTTTAAATTAACGATAAAAAATTTCCGTAAGGAATTCCATCTCAAAAATGCGGACGAAATTTATTCCGTGGCTAATTCCTTCATAAATTATTATTATTTTTTTTTTTTTTGCATTGTCAAGATTGATTTTGGAATTATTTGGGTTGCGTCTTTATTAATATTCCCAGCGTGGGTATGGTACTCTACTTGACAAGTCTTTACTAATTGAGAGAGAGAGAGAGAGTTCAAGCAACTATAAAATTGATGATTGCTTAAAACCTTATAGGTGGCATGTTGTGACCTGTGAGTGAATAATGAGATCGATGACATCTCATTTCCAATATTATATATTATTTTCTAATGATAATTAAATACATAGGTGAGTGAGTGAGTGAGTGATGCCTTCTCTTAAGTTTTAATCATTGGAATCGTCTCTTGAACTTAAGGAAAAGCCCACAGATTATCATTCGTGGATCTCATCCAATTATTTAATGATCGATGCATGGTATCGCTGCTTAAGAGTAGAATCTATCAAAGAAGTTTGAAGTATAAAGAAATAATAATAACAAATTTATTATTAGTTGCATCATCGAAAACGTGCTTAATAATGGAGAAGTAGAAGCTGATGAAGAAAGCGCGCGGCAGTGTAAAATATTATGAGAAAAGAAAATGAGAAAAAGACGTACAAAGGATCCGGAAAAAATGGTAAATAATATAGTGTAAGTAGATTTTATAATGATAGAAAATAAACTAATCGCAAAATCCTATTTCAGTCTTCTTCCTTCAATTTCAAAATTTGCATTTTGGGATTGATTCTTTCTCTATCATTATGATATATTCTCAAACCTCTTTCGACCCATTTGGTATGGTGGAAATGGGAAGATGAAATTGAAATTGGAATTCAATTTCATGATATGGGCATGTTTGGTACGATGGAATTGCAATTCCATGTGAAATTCAATTCCACAAAAAACATATGAAATTAAATTTCATACCCAAACCTATGGAATTCATTTGGGTTCCATGGAGTTCAAATTTTTTAAACCAAAATATCCTCCTTTATGTAAAATAGTATTTTTGTTACATTTTCCAAAAAAATCAACATTCATAAAAAAAGACATGGATTCTATCTTCATTTTCATGGTATACAAAATGTAACACATGTATTTTTATTTTCATATCCATCTCCGTTTTCATCAAAATCAATTTCATTGTACCAAACGAGGAATTTGTTATTTACTATTTTTCTTATTCTTTTTCTACCATTTTCCCAAAGAAAATAAAAGAGAAGGAGAAAAGGAAGCATGCGGCGAGTAGTGGCGTGATTGAAGCCATGACGATGGCGATCCTCTAGAAGACCATGATGATGATGATTTGAAATTATTGAAACAAGTTGGATTAAGAAACCATTTGTATTATATTTTTAATAAAATATCCTATACAAATTATAGAGCATGTGAATTAGATTTCAGATGTACCATCCATCTCTTTTTAAACCCAAAAAAAAGCCTTAACATAATAGTAAGGACTTTAACAGGAATAATCACAATTAAGTATCAAGTGAAGAAAATAATGTCTAAAAAGTCTCAATATCTTGCTAATGACAAGTGAAAGTGGCTCATTGGCAAATCTTTGAAACAAATAAGATATTATTTACTTTACTTAGGATTAATTATAATTCTCCCAATTTAATATACTTCAAAGATATAGAATTTGAATCTTCTAAATAAATAGTTATAAATAATAACAACAATAATATGTTGGGGGCAGCTAGCTTTATCCCAATTAATATCCATGGCTTGAATTTAGAATTAGTTGATAATATAAAATTAATGTAATGTTCGCACATGAAATTGAAATTATTGAGACAAGTTGGACATAAAAAATCTTAAAGGTCCTTTGCAAAATGCAGAGCCATGTGAATTTGATTTCAAATATCAACACCTCTGAAAAATTGAACATGCAATTTCAAGATTAAGAGACACTCAAAGGAGATGTGCTTTTTGCCATGCCCTAAGGCCATATGCAATTTTAGGGATTAAGTAATAAATGATTACACTAAAATATATGTTTGATCCTCTAAATTTATATCAATTTTTAGTTTAATTCCTTAAATTTATAAAATATAATTTTAGTCCATTAATTTTAATACCGTTATTTTCATTTGATAGAAAATGCTAACTCAACAAATTTAAATGTTGACTTAAGTCTTAATTTTTAATATAACCTTATTAAAATTTTAAATTGTAAACATATTTTATTAGCATTTAATTACAAATTACAGTTGAAATTTGTTGAATCAGCATTTTTCATTAAATGAAACTAATTAAATACACTTGAGGTAAAATTATATGACCAATTGGATGAACCTTTTTTGAGCAATTCAAGTTATTTCTATATTTTCAAACAATTATAGCTATTCAAATCATTTAAAATACAAACCGTGCAAATCATTTTAAATAGTTCCTATAGCTATGCAAAACAGAGAAATCACTACAAAAAATCAAACATGAGCAAATACATATCAAATGTGGAACCAAATAGAAATAGTTGATCATACCAAGTCTAATTTTCTAAATAAATCATATATAAATGGAAGGGAGTAAATGAAACCAAAAAGAAAAACAAAATAAAGCCTATAAACAAGATTATTTCTAATAAAAATATATGTACTTGACAAAAAAATAATAAAATGGGTTAGAATTTTTCCAGCTTAGGTGGCAGGCTACATAAGCTAGGCCTCAAAACTTAATAATATCTAAATTAATGTTTCAAAAAATAGTAAATTAAAAATTAATAAACTTTATGATAAAGTAAAAAATATCATTTAAAATTTAAAAATTTAAACAAAAATATCTTTGAAAGTATTTCTCCATAAATCAAGAATATTATAAAAATATATAGGAGGCAAACGTAAATTAAATTTTTTATTTTATGGGATTTTTTTTTTGAAACATATGAGATATCCCTATAATTGATGCAAAATATGAAGTAGAAATATCATATTATAGAAATATCTTTCATTGTTAAAAAAACAAAGGGTGCTTATGTCATATCCCCAATTTTGGGCCTAAAAATTTAAGAATGGGCTTAAATTATAAGGACTATCAAGCACAGTCGAACAAGAGTCCCTAAAATGTTCAGAAAGATTAATGATTCCCAAAAATTATGTAGCATTTGGCTATCTTAGGTAAGTTTAAATATTTAATCAAAGATTGGTAGAGGGCCAAATGAAATTGTAAGCACTCTAAGGTAATGTTGTATATCTACCGTCCTAGATTTTGGGTTAATGTATATTTTCTGAAAATGTTAAAGTATACTTTTAGTCCTTTATATTTGCGTCAAGTTTTACTCTAGTCCTTAAAATTTAAAAAATGCACTTACAGTCCTCAAACTTAACGCCGTTAGTTTTTCTTAACGGAAATTGTTGACTCATCAAATTTAATTGATGATTATGCAATAAAACGTTGACAAAGCATTCTCACATTTTAATTTTAATTTAATAATATAATAAATTTGATATTTTAAATTGCGTAAAATAAAAAAGATTTAAAATAACAGCCTTAAGTTTGATGAGTCATCAATTTCCACTAAGAAAAACTCACGGCGTTAAGTTTGAGGGATTAAAAATGCACTTTTTAAAGTTAGAGGACTAAAATGAAACCTGACGCAAACATAAAGGACTAAAAGTATATTTTAGCCTTCTAAAAATTATGATTACGTAAGAGCAATTTAGGAAATTATGCCCAAATTTTCGTTAAAATTTTCTGGAGACATAGAAAGGTAAAGAATAACTTACCAAACTATATTTGAGACATAGAAAGGTAGAGAATAATTTACCACACTATAAATAATATTTGTCAAAATACAATTAAAAAAATACCAGGAGACCTCAAATAATTGGACAACAATAGAGAGAAGATATTTTATGAGAAGAATGAGTTCGTAAAAGAAATATATTGATTCTATTGGTTAGGAGTTAGCCAAGGAATTAATTATGGAAATTAATTCCAAATATGTTAAATAATTGATTATGGTTTAGCCAACACATAGTTAGAAAAGGGGCAAATGGTGACATCTTACTGGTGGTTTGACATAAATATCTCAACTCAAATAAACACTCCACTTAAACATCATTGCAGCCCATTTTTCCTCACATTTTCGTGTAGCCCAAATAGAGATGAGAGAGAGGAAGCTTTCATGGAGAATTAGAGAGAAAGATGAGAGATAAATGATCCATGGCCAAAAAGTCCCCCACTGACTTCTTTTCCCTTTACTTACAACACAAAAGTTGCTTCTCTCATCAAGAGAAACATTTCTATGGGTTTAGTTTCTTGAGAGGAGGAATTGGATGCATCTCAAGAAGATGGAAGTTTGAAGAAATCAAACTTGGAATCAAGGTAAGTGGTGATCTAAGATGTATAGATGGGCTATTGATGTTGTTGTTGAAGAGTTGGGTTCTTGTTGAGTTTTTATTATTTTGGAAAACCCTCAGTCCAATTTTTTTATAAAGTAAAGAAAGCATTATTTAAGAGTAAATCATTTGAACTTAAAAATGGAATAATCTACATATAAACTTATGGGAGACAAGCATGTTATATTAATCTTTAAGCTAATGGAATTAAAAGAGTAACGTTAGGATTTAAAGAGAACAAGTAAGTAGTTATGAAGGGGTAATAATTTTAATGGTTGTAATGAGTTCATTAACTTATATGCGATGTTTATTTATGACCATTGGACACTATGGAAGTGAGAATGGAAGCTTGGACAATGAAGCTTGTAGTACAGAATGAAAGGGAAATAAATAGAGCAGGGGAAAATAGTAAAGTCCAATGTAATAAACTTCACCCTATTCGTATATGCTTGATTGTTGCTTGCATGAATTGACATATTTGTATGCTTATATGATATGTGAGATCATGCATTTATATTGTTATTATGTTTGATACATGTTATAGGCCTATATATTTTACAAGTTATGCATGATAGCCTTTAAACATGCCATTTTGTAAAAGCTGTAAAAATTGTTAAAATGATATAATTACCAAGCCATGCCATGTATATTGGGTAGTGTATGTTTGGTACTAAGATTGTTTGAATCTTACCCTCCCATTAACTAACCATGCTAGATTACAAGAGAAAAATGCAAGAGGCAAATAATTGTAAGTAAAACAAGAGATAAGATTTGTTGAAATTATGAAAAACAAGTTTATACTAACTTGCCATTCTCCATAAAATGATCTAACTTGTAAATAGTAACACCCAGTAGATGCGATTTGACATATCATCAGTAGAACATTGACTTATCAGTTGACAAGTTAGAGTAAATTTGTCTTTTCACAATTATAATAAATTACTGACAAATTGTTTAAGATTTCATGTCAATTTGATGATTCATAGGATTTGATAGTGGTAATATGTTTTTTTTTTCATCTTAGTGTAGTTCTAACTGAACTGGGTTGCCTTGTGAGTAAATGGTGTTTAACAGCTAGCTAGGTGAATAGAAATAAAAGTTTAAAAATAAATAGGAGGCATGCGGAATGCTACATTTAATTTCATCAAAACTTTGTATGGATTTTTGAAATAGACGAGAGGCCTCTATAATAAATACAGAAATGAAGCTGTAAATATTTGAAAAAAAATTGCTGAAAAAATTTTCATTGTAAATTTATTATGAAAAATACTTGAAATTTATTTAAGAATGAAGGCACAGTATATTTTCAATGGGTGCAACTTTTTTTGAATTGTGTATAGCATATCTTCAATTATATACAAAATAGAAGAAAGATTTGTTGCGTACATTAAAAAAAGACTTGCAGCTGGCTTGATAAATTTTTTAATATGCTATTAAAAATATTTTTCATTGCAAAAACAGAAAATAAGAAAGGATAACTTGCATTGAAAGTGAACATCAATTACTAATATAATTTTGTAAAAAAGATACTATTATAAAATATAAAATTTTACATTAAGTCATACTATTTATTAAATAACTAGGATAGTGTTTTTCCCATCCGGATAATGTATTATTTAGACTTAATACACAATACATAAAAAATGTGATTACGTATAATATTAACTTTATAGTTGATTGGAGATAAACAAATGGAATGGGACTTGGATTGCCGTGAGAGTTTCCAATTGGTGTTTAGCTTGTATAGAAGTCTATAAATTTCATAGAACTGTACAAAAAAGATTAACAAAGTCAAACATTCACGCAGATTAATATAACTAAACCTTTTACAAACAAATTAAACAACAATAACAACAAATAATTAAGCTAGTATTGCAGCTGTAGAATCTATAGTTAGTTAATTATCATTTCGTTTTGCTACAAAGCTAGGAAGACACATGCTATGACGCGTAGGCATCTAAGGACTATACGCATATGTACGAGGGAACAAATTAATGGAGATTAATTATTATAATCATAATCTAAGTTATCTTACACATCGATCTGTACTTTTTTAATGTCAAAAAGCATATTCTCTTGAAACCAGTAATATAGTTCGATAAATAAAACCAATATGTCAAAAGCCATAATTAATTCACACATGATTCAATTGGTAAAGGTTATACTAACTTAACCAAATGTCTCGAGTTCATTCTTCAAGAATTCAACAATGTAAAATATTTGGTGGTAGAGCTTTGTCACTCTTATGGTTTAAACCTTCAATAAATTCTCCAAGCTAGAGTGAAGTATGTTCAGGATACCAGATGCTTAAAGCAAAATATGTATGTGTGTTTATATACCCTTTATTTTTATTTATAAGTCACTTCTAATATGTTTCACTTATATAGAAAAAACCTTAAACTTCATTAACTCTATCTTAAAATTTAACAAATTTTCAACTTTATCACTATTTAATATATATATATATATACTATAGTAGATAAAAACAAAGTATAATAAATGAAGGTACAATTATATATTCATATAAAAAATTTAATAATGTAACGTATTAGCATGACTAAATTTTTTCCTTCTCAATCATGTAAATAAGATCAGGGGAATAATTGGTTCGTATAAGTATCAGTATAAAGTATATAATCTATGTGTAGGGTGCAACTTATCATTCTTCAAATTAAATACTATGAAAACATGTAAGGAAACCTTGATGTAATATATTATCAATGCAAAAGGAATATTCTCACAAGACTTTGTATGATTTATTTTTCGCTGAAAAATATTTTTGTTGAAAGAATAACTTTTGTATTGAAAAAAAAATATGAGAATATGAATTTTTGAGTGTTTCATTATTATAAAATAAATAACACAATATTGTTAACAATGATGGACATTATATACGACAAAAAATTAATTTTTCTCCGCCTGCTTTAAACAAAAGAAAATATATAAATGGGAATAATAAGTAGTTTAATTTTTAATTAAAAAACTCATTAAACCATCTTCTTATATATTTTAAAATTTCTAAATTTGAGAAACGAAATGTAAAAAGGTTTGTTTTCTGAAGAGAAAAAAATGATATTATGCAACCTTTCTTTTCCAATTTTCCATCCTTTTCTAACACGTAAACATATTGGATAGTGAATGAGAACTCATTCCTCATTCAGTTGCACATATAGAGATAAAAATGTACTTCAACAGTGTAGTGATTTTCATTAAGTACCAACCTCTTGTATGTGCAATGAATAGGGAGCGTTTAGGAAAATAAACATAAATTTGAAAGACATAATTGAATGAGTTAAAGTATTGTATTTAGAACGAAAACAAACACGACTCTAACTCTTATAATTAGTACAAGTTAAAATAGTTGATATGAGTTGTAGGTTTCAATTGCGCAAGCAATCTTGATTGGCCCCTTTACTTGATTGAACTAGTACTACTAATACTTCTTCTACGTGCCTTGCCTCTGCACTGATATTTTTGTTTTTTAATGGTGAAAAAGGAATGAAGAAAGCAGAAGAAAAATAAAGGGATTGGTCAATAAAAAAGATTCAAACTTTAGCCTTAATTCCATTGGATAAGGCCACTGTTGAATGTTGACCAACTTTAAGATTTTGTGTTCATCCATCGTCTCAGAATATGAGACCGATGCTTCAATTGTTTTCTGAGTAGCCAGCCACTTTAATTTTGCATGTCAAGTTGGAGTGTTTGATTCTGAAAGTGACACGCATAAACCCTATAGAGTCACAGTTCGTTACATATATAGTGCACTGAACTTGCACGTTTCTGTTGAAAGTTGGCTTTATCCACTTGTTTTACTCTATCCCCATTGATCACAACTCCTTTTTGTATTCAATTTCCTTTTGATCACCTCGTAATCACTGTGTATTACTCTTTCCGATCTAAATATAAGAGATAATAGAGAGATTTGTTTCAGTTCTAAATATTTAAATCTTAATCCCCTTTTTCTTGTAAATTTATTCTACATCAGGTCCCTCATACAAGAGTTAGGGAGTTGGATTTGGTTTAAAATATAATCTCTCAATTAATTTTATCTTTTATATATCTCATTTTAACCCACGTTAATTTACTTAACTTATAAACTGATATATAATATAATGTTTCATAGAAATATTTCGGAAGATCATCTCATATTTGATTAAATTAATCACTTGATTTCATGTTTTAATCTACCCAAATTTGTTAGATTAGCTCATATATTAGAAACCCAATGGACTAATTATTTTTCCAAACTCTCTCTCTCTCTCTCTCTGCTAATTAGACATATTGAGCTTATTTGTGACAATGTTTGGAAAAGCTAAACTTACGTTCAACAGTATTTTTCGTAAAACGAGATAATCTCCTTTACATATTTGCTCCGACTTGCATAAAAGTAAGGCCCCGTTTGGTACGTGGATTTTGGGATGATGGATATGGAATTGGAATCCAATTCCATCAAGAAGCTTGTTTGGTAGCAAAAAAGGGTGATGGAATTGGCTTCCACATGGAAGCCAATTCCATCAAAAGCCATGGATTTGGCTTCCATCACATACCTGGTGGAATTCATGAAAATGCCATGGAATTCTCTTTTTATCCCTCTGCATCATCTCCTTCGTAGCACCGGCTGAGTCAACCTCAACCCCAACCATCGGCGACTCCAACCTCAACCCCAACCACCAGTGACTCCGACCTCAACCCCAACCACC
>JANTPZ010096172.1:0-10082 GCA_025593235.1 Vachellia pachyceras | reverse complement strand
CATATTTACCTCGGCTTAGCGTAAATGTGATTCTCTACCGCTTTTCCAAACGGATCAATTGAAATAGTTTAAGGTGCATTCAACACTCTGGAGTGTTTTGTGATACATCCATTACCGTGAAGTAACTTTTCAAGTGTCTCCAGCAATATAATGTATTTTTTATATCTTGATGTTGGATATACAAAACAATATTTTTAAAAAAAATACTTCACACAATTGCTAGATGTACGTAAAATTGATACGCTAATAACATATCTAAGTGTGCTCCTCGAAAGCACCCAAGACAAAACAATAGAGAAAGAAAAAAAAACAAGAAGTCAATATTGATTTTGGAATGCGATTGCCTGAAGTTTGCATGGCTAATCAAATGGCTTAAAACTGCATCCGTAGGCACAGTAGTTTCTAACCATATCATCAACTAAACATTACTTTAGAATTTATTAATAATTAAGTTATTAAGAAATGTTTTTTTGGGGGTGAGAATTAATAGTCCTTTTCTGTAAAAAAAACATCTTTCCCAAAAAATTTTTTTTTTTAATAGCACCTGTATTTCATTACTTAAAATTTTAAAAACTAGTACATACAAGAGAAAACTATTTAGTGTCCATGCTTTCACCCACAAAAAACTTAATAAATAAGGTATTTGACTGATAGTTATTAAGTCCAGTAGAATTAAAAAATATTTTTTTGGGCTGAGAATTAACAATCTTTCTCTATAAATTCTATTGAAATAAGTATATATATATATATATTTAGTAGTATCCGATAGTATAACAAACAAAATTAAATTTAATAAAACGATAAAGGTAGAGAAGTGTATTTTGGGCCCATGGAAAATATTACATGAACCTAGAAGTTTGTGCATACATGAATCAATCAACATGAATTAAAATTTCTAGGCTCAACCCTGGGAGTTTGGTTAAGTGGGGGCTGATCCAAGCTTAACCAAAATCAGGGGTTCGGACCCTGACTTGGGCATGCAGCAGCTTCCCAGGGCCAGCTGTCCCTCCCATCGAGGAGCCCGCACAAATCAGCGAGGGGATTAGTCACTGCTGCCGGCGGTGGATACCCTGGGTAATACCCTTACCTAAAAAATTTCTAGGTTCATTCAATGAATATAAAATTATTGCTACTTAATGTTTCAAGAAGAATTCCTATTTTTGAAGATGCTACTAATTTTAAAATTTAATGCAAGACTCAATTGACTAATTTAAAGAGATAAAATACATTAAATAATTTACTTGAATTATAATATGTTACATAGTTGTATCATTACATTATATACCAATAAATAAATCATGCAAATTAATTTAAAAAAATCAATAAATATTTTTACTTTAAAATAATTTATTTAGATATTAAAAATTAATATAATTAAAAGATATCTTATTTGATCCAAAAAAATTTGTTTAGGATATTTAAGGGGAACCTTTCCCACTTTTTTCTCGATCCGATTTTGTACTCGACCAGAAAACTTTTGTTTCATTCTTCATTTAAGGTTGTTTTTTTCTCTTTCCGTGGATCCAATGCTCTAAGTATATTTTCAGATGCATTAAACATTATAAATTATTATTTTGGGTGCATCTAATTTCCTGAATTAAACGTATCTAAAGTGATGATACTTCAACTGTTGGATTATGGTCGAAAATACGGGTTGGATCAACCAATTTTTGATGGGTTTAGGCTGGTATTTTGCCAACCCACTAGAGGGTGGGCTAGGCCTTGAACAAGCGGGTTGATGAACCAGCCCACCTAAACTGTTTTTTAATTTTGAAAATAATATATTTTATATTCTTTATCTTTTCATTTTAATATTTTTTACAAAGTATGATAAACAATACCTAATACATTCAAAAATAATATAAAATATTTTATTTTTTCATATCAATTTTCTATAACACTACATTTAAAATTATAACAAAATATTAATATTTATATTTTTTGGAAACTTGAAAAAAAAGACTTTATTAAAAATTTATTACTGGAAAGATAATCATGTAACTATTCAATCTTATAGAAAAAAATTAAGAAAAAAAGAAGTTTTTAAAAAATAAATTTTATGTTTAGATTGAGTCTGCCAACCTGTCAACGTATGGATTGGCCCGCATTTCCACCTCAATGTGGGATAACCTTATCTTTCCAATAAAAAATATAAAATAAAGAACACATTTCAAAGAATTTGAGGCATGACAAACGATAAAGGATATTTAATTAGCAAATAGATGGTGCTATTAACAAAAAAAGAGGGGGAAAGCAAAATTCAAGGTCCATCATCACCATCACCAATCAAATTACATATATCTGTACACTCCACCAGGCTGCACAGCAAGCGAAGTGTAATTAGATGAATCAATCGACGGCAGAGTTATAATTAATTTTAAAAAAAATTATTATAAAACGTGCAGTAAATAAAAAAAATCATCTTGTGGGTAACCATACTCTCTTAATTTTTAGTTAGACCCTCTTGCATTGACATTGAAAAATATAAAACTGTAAATCACATTAGAAAAGTACCATCTAGTTCTAATCAAACATACACTTGGTACTTGCACATTTTTCTTTCTTCATTATATCTTTTAAAACTTTTTTCTATTGGTACCATTAGTTATTGTAACTTTACTCTGTTATTAATGTTAGCTTTGCACAGTACTAGCAAAGTAAAGTTGATTTGTTAAAAAGAAAAAAAAAGTAAGGGCACCATATTAAATATTGAGAGGGAGAAAGTATAAATATTTGTAAACTAATTTTCTTCAGAAATAATTACCCACAGCCCTCGATGTAGTGTGAATGAAAAGAATTAAATGCACACTTACCAGTATTGACGAGTTCGAAACCCTTGCTTGAAAACCACCAGAGGTCTGAAAAATTCAGAAGGGAACTATAAGACTTATTTATTACTAATAACCAAAAATTTAATTGATTTTTTTTTTAAATGTTTGGATGAGCTTTTAGTCACTTTTGTAAAAACTACTCATAAGCATAAGCGATAGCTTTTAACTTTCTTACTGTGAAGGAAAATGACCTTGAAAAAAGAGAAGAGTCTTTAAGTGGATCCTATCTTACTTTGATGAAAAAAATAAAATTACTCCAATGAATCCAATAATTTGATGTTCACAAAAATATTCATAAAAGAATATTCAAAAAACAAAAAATATTATCACATTATATATATCTATAATATAAATGTGTATTATTTTAATAAAATTCATGTCATTTTTAATGACAGCTAAACAATCATAACAAGTTTCAATGTATTAAATTAACCTTTTCACAAACGTCAATCTAAACATAAATCTCATACACAATCTAACATTTACTCAATCTTAATTTTGCAAAAGTCAAATTGAAAAAAAAAAAAACCATTTTTGCATCCGCTAATCCAAACACACTCTTTTTAGACAACTAAAAGGAAACTTGACTTGCTTGATTGACGCAAGGTAAATTTTACCCAAAAACATTTCAATGAAAGATTTGCCTTTCAAAGAAGCTCTAATTCACCACAGTTAACATCCTACAAGACTTCACTACATTTACGATATTAAATTTAGACGGTAGAAAAGAAACTTGACTCTCAAATTGACTCACTTCATTTAACATGGATTTTAGTCAAGAACATTTCAATGTAAGATCCGTCGTTTAGAATAACTATAATTTACCACATTTCACATCCCATAAGAAAGATTTCCCTGCAATTACAGCATTAGATTTAGACGGTTGAGAAGAAACTGGTTTGCCCCATTTAATGTAAATCCGACTCAAGAATCTTTTCATGTGAGACTCATTTATCAGAGAAACTTTAATTCACCACATTCAACATCTTATAACAAAAATTTCACTAAATTTACAACATTAAATTTAGACTAAGAAGAAACTTGACTCGCCCCAAGGTAAATTCCACTCGAGAACATTTCAAAGTACGATTTGCCTTTAAAAAACTCTAATTCATCACATTCAACATCCCGCATGGAAGATTTTAGTACATCTATGATATTAAATTTAGACGGCCAAGAAGAAATTTGACTCACCCCATTTAAGGTGAATTTTACTCAAGAACGTTTTAATGTGAAATTCATCTTTCAGAAAAACTCTAATTCAACTTATTCAACATCCTATCAGGAATATTTCACTACATTTATGACATTAAATTTAGATGACAGATTAGAAATTCGACTGGCCTTATTATAGGTGAATTTCAATAAAAAACATTGTATTGTGAGATTCGTGTTTTAAAAAAAAATCTCTCATTCAACACATTAAACATCATATAAGAAAGAATGAAAGATTTCATTACATTTACAATATTAAATTCAGAACGCTGAAAAGAAACTTAACTCGCCGCATTTAAAGTGAATTTCACTAAAGAACATTTCAGTGTGGGATTCATATATCATAGAAACTCTAATTCACTACATTCAACATTCTACAAGGATGCTTTACTATATTTACAACATTAAATTTAGACGGCTAAGACGAAATTTAACTTGACCCATTGAAGGTGAATTTTAGTAAAGAACTTTTTAGTGCGAGATTCATCTATTATAAAAACTCTAATTCACCACAATCAAAATTTTATAAAGATGATTTCACTACATTTACAACATTAAATTCACACAATTGAGAAGAAACTTAACTTGCGCATTTAAAGTCAACTTGACTTAAAAAACCTTTCAATGTGAGATTCATCTATCATAGAAACTCTAATTCACCACATTCAACATTTTATAAGAATGATTTCACTCCATTTGCAACATTAAATTGAGACGGCTGAGAAGAAACTTGACTCGTCCCATTTAATGTGAATTTCACTTAACAACCTTTTGATGTGAGGTTCTCCTTTCAGAAAAACTCTAATCCACCACATTCAATATTCTATAAGAATGATTTCACTACATTTACAACATTAATTTAGATGGCTAAGAAGAAATTTGACTTGCCCCGTCTAATGTGAATTTCACTCAAGAAATCTACAATTTGAGGTTCCCCTCTCAAAAAAACTCTAATTCACCACAGTCAATATTCTACAAGGAAGATTGAACTACATTTACAACATTAAATTCAAACGGCTGAGAAGAAATTTGACTCATACCATTTAAGATGAATTTCACTCAAAAAACCTTTTGATGTGAGGTTCTCCTTTCAGAAAAACTCTAATTCACCTCATTCAACATTCTATCAGGAAGATCTCACTAACAAAATTAATTTAGACGACTAAGAAGAAATTTGACTTGCCCGTTTAATGTGAATTTCACTCAAGATTGAATGTGAGGTTCCCCTTTCAGAAAAACTCTAATTCACCACATTCAATATTCTACAATGAAGATTGAACTACATTTACAACATTAAATTTAGACGGCTTAGAAGTAATTTGACTCTCCCTATTTAAGATGAATTTCACTTAATAACCTTTCACCATAAGATCTTTTATTTCAGACAAAATTTTAATTCAACACATTCAACATCCTATAAAGAAAATTTAACTATATTACAACATTAACTTTAGACGGTTTAGAAGAAACATGGCTCACCATATTTAAGGTGAATTTCCCTCAAGAACCTTTCAGTAAGTAATTCACCTTTCAGAAAAACCCTAATTCACAACATTCAACATCCTCTATAAGATATTTCACTCAAAAACCAACCAGCGCAAACGTGAGTTTCGTAGAATACCACTAATTCACCATATTCAAAGCACGTAACTAGTTCTTGAATTGGGCTATTTTGGAGATAATCCGTGACCATGGGATCATACTGTTCTCTTTAAACGTGTTCATTTAAATTTGTTGGTCCTCCTTTTTGAAAAAATCATGCAAATAGTTTCAATGCTAAATAGACATTCTATGCCATCTTTGGTAGTTTGGAAACCCAAATTCACTGCAATTGAGACTAGCTAAGTACTACAAATATGAGATACCACTCAGTTCTTTTCTATAAAACCGAAGCTCTAAGTACTAGAAATATTTCGCAAAACAAAATAGTGATCAACATCTTGATAAGCAGCACAAAAGATGTCATGTTTTCCCTACTCAAAAACTTACATTTCAGTTCAGCTAGGATTATAAATGAAAGCAAATGCAGGCATTCTTTTACTTATTCCCATCCATTAATTATCTCAGACTCTGTAACGCTTATCATTTCTCTTGAGGAGATAAACCCTAAACATTCCACAAGACACCTAAATTAAAGCCCCATGCATAGTAGCAAAAGTGGGCTAGAATTCAATTATTTATCTCTAATGAGAATTATCCGATGAGTTAGCATATAGTTCTTGGTCCTTCCAATCATCTTCGGCCAAAGAAAAGACTCAGATTCATCATACCATGTGATATACGCAATTCATTTGCCAATGACTAGCCTAGCCCATATAGTCACATGTTGACACACAGTAGGATCTTTCAATAAATTTCCAAATTCTAAAATCTGAAGTTCAATGTTTATCAGTAAATTTTGGGATGTTCCAAGCTTTGTGTTTTTAGATATATGTCTATATTTGTATTTCTGTGGCTTTTTTAGATAGAATTTTGTTTTGTTTGATCCAACAAGAAAAATAACAGTGCTATTTTTCTATCGAATCATCCAATCAGTGTGTATCTCAGTTATACTCAATTTCGATTTTCCTAATTTTAGAAATACAGATTGGTACCTTCTAACATTAAGAGGGCCTTCACCAGGAGAGCCATCGCCGCCTTGGATGCAAGTGGTGACGCACTTGCTTGTGCAGGATTCTGCTTTTCTGGACTTAGGTCTTTGGATTTTTGCCTTCCGACAGTCGTCAGGCGTCGGACATTCACCGGAAAGTGTCTGAGGTATGTTGGAGAGAGTCTCCGGTTGAGGCGGTTCCTGAGCATAAGCACAAGCTATGGCGGCAGCGGCGGCAGCCGAGCTCACCATATTCACAATACTGATTCTTCTGCCACTCACCACCGGTCGGACCACCTTGTTGGAGCAACTGTTACGATTGGTCTCGCCACATTTAATGGCGGGCAATAAAGGCCGCCACAATTTGGCCCCATAGATTACCATTATCTTCTACTTGGTCTGATTTTAACTCTTTCACATATATCATCTTCTCTTCTTTGCCATTATCTTCTTAACAACTTGAGTGGCCCACATTTGTAAAATTTGCGTACGATAGAGAGACGAATTGGACACCGCTTTATGTTTTTTTTTAAAAGTATTTTTTCATCACCACAAACACACACGTGAACTTTCAGATCCTTGACAAAATGAGAAGGCACGGTTTGATGGGTGAAGTTGAAATCTCAAAGAATGTCACAGATCATGGTTTTTTTCAAAGTATTTAGTCATTAACAATTAAAGGTTATAATAAGTGAGATCGAACCCATAATTTTTTATTTATTTAAATATTTAATCCCATAAAAAACTTGTTATACTAAGTTTAAAATGAGTTAATAACTTGTAACTAGTCTTTTTTTAAAAAAAAGACAACTAATGGAAAGGGTCAGTTCATTTTATTGTGATGAATCAATGTTCAAGTTCTCGTAAAAAGAAGTGCCAACGTACCTGTTAATACCTCATACAAAATTTCCTCTGATAAAAGAATACTTGTGGTTAGAAAGAAAAAAATAATTCTTACAATTCTCAAGTTTTACTTGTTCTAGAAAAAAAAAAAAAAAGCATAAAGCTTTTAGCTATTGCACCTATGATATCATTCGGAGAATGTCACCTACCCTTATCTTATGAAATTCATGATTAGCATATGTTATGGAAATCTATGACTAATACTTTCTTTGAAGGGGAAAGAATCTAATAGTGAAGTGGGTTGTATGTTTAAATGTATAAGTACTCTAAATGATACTATTGAAACATGTCTTATGGTGAAAGATTGTATAGTAATGTGATCTGTGAATGAGATTTTGTATATGATACTGGGTCCGTTTGGGAATGCGGTAGATAAATACTTTTACGCAAGTTGAAGTAAATATATGGAGGATATTATCTCGTTTTACGGAAAAACACTGTTGAACGTGCTTTTGAAGAGTAAATAAGATTTTCCAAACAAGCACACTATTGTGGACTTTGCTGTGCTAAATTGGGTTGTATGAATGCATGATTTATGATTCTTCATACTATGATATGTCACTACTAAAAACCTCAGTGGTTAGCTTTATGTCCAAACCCTAGACAATATCATTATTTCCTTTGGTCAAGACTAGTGCAATCTCTTAAGGATACATAACACCTCTCAATATTATAAGAGAGGAAATCCATTGGCCCATAATGAACTCTATGACCTTTGGTCGAGGTCGAGCAATAATCTCATGAGTAATCTTCTCTTGAGGTTTTAAGAGTGATGTAAAATATCAATAAAGGTTGATCCAATTGATAAAGAAAAGTCTTTATAAGATTGTGAGCTCAAATCTTAGTGCCAAAGTGAATACCTTATTATAGTTGATGATCTCCAAATACTTCTATAAGTGCTCTATGAGTTTATAGGTTGTTAATTATGTATATATTCAAATATTTATAGATGTAATATGTTTCATGTGCGAGTGTGTAAATTCACCCATTTTAGGATCGTATAGTCCATACTTAAATGTGTTGTAAATTGACTGCTAATCACTAGAGCTTCGTCTCATCCCATAATTATTAATGTTTTACAGGTAAGGGTTCAAGAAGTGATCGCAAACCGAAGGCTTAGAGTTTATTGCTTTGTAATACTGTGTTGGTTTGTTTATTCATGTGTTGTTGAATTCTGTAAGTTGCCAATTGGGGTTCACTGCATACTTCTGATAAATTTTGAGATACACTTGCATGAACGACCTCTTAGACTTGTTCATTGCTTTGTGTTGTTGGTTATATACTGGTAAATTTTACAGATCAAATTGAGATGTGTTGCAAGTATATGACAACAATTTTAGTCATACATAAGTTTTGAACTTGAAGGCTTATTTAAGAGGGGGAAGATAAAAGCACCACACCACTGGAACCAGCTATTTGTCTCCAAAAAAAAAAAACGCTTGAACCTGGTAGTATTAGAAATAAGATTTGTCTTTTACTAAATAATAATTTGATGATTCATAAATTCATAATGATATTCTTTTAAGGTTTCAATACTTAATTTGATACCCAATAATATCTTTATTCAAATATGTAATTCTTGTATAAAGGGGAATATATCTTTTGGGCATTGCATCAAGCTCGCAGATTATAGACAACATTGAGTCTTGAATCATCTATTCTGATTGATATCAGCATATGTTCCACTAGAAGAACAGAAGCGAAGATGGCGAGTTTGAGGGGCTATGGTCTGCGAATAATCTTGAGCATTTTCAAGACTCCACTAGGTCTGTAGTGAACTCAAGTATTTCTTTATCAACACCATTAGAAGCCTTCCTTTCCTGGATCAATTCTAAAACCATGCTGCAATCTGTCTTCACTTGCGAGTAAATTTCTTCCAACCGATTAGCGCGACTATATAGTTCGATCATGCACTCATAATGCTCCATCACAGGTACTATACCATAATGTTCATTCATAAGATTGAAGTACTTCTTAGCTTTTTCCAAGTCACTTGTATGAACACAGGCACTTAGAACACCCACAAAAGTGATAGCATCAGGAGCTATATTTCTGTTCTTCATCTCTTGGAAAAAGGCCAGAGCTTCATTTCCCATCCCATGTACACCCAAGCTGGTGATCATTGAATTCCAAGTAGCTAGCCCTTTGGTTGGCATCTTATGGAAAACTCTAATGGCGTCTTCTAAACTACCACACTTGCTGTACATGTCTATCAGGGCTGTTCCCATGAAGATCCCAAGATCAAACCCATTCTTGAGAGCAAAATCATGAACCCATTTGCCTAGCTTTAGGCTTCCCATCTCTGTACAAGCTTTAATCAAGCTTACCAATGTGAATTCATTTGGCATCACATTTTCAAGCTGCATTCTCTGGAATAACCTAAAAGCCTCTATTGGTTGCTGGTCTTTTACGTACCCATCAATCATTGCCGTCCATGAAACCACATTCTTAGACGGCATTTGCTCGAAAATCCTCCGGGCTTCATCCAGCTGTCCACAATCAGCAAGACCCGAAATCATGGTTGTCCATGAAACCACACTTCT
>JANTPZ010096167.1:0-13602 GCA_025593235.1 Vachellia pachyceras | reverse complement strand
CACATCTCTCGTCTGTTCGAAAAAATAAACATTCAACTGATATGGAACATCTCTCGTCACTAAACACCCATATGTATTAAAAGAGACACAGAACCAGAACCAGACCCAGACATTTGAGAAACGCAACCCTAGATACTGAAAATAATGGCAAGAGCTATAAACCAAAACGGAAGAAAGAGCACTAAGAGAAAGAAAACAAACCTGAACGAAGAAGGTTTGACTGAGGGTACGCGCACAAAGAGGCAGAGGCGCCGCAATGGAGGCTGGAAGACGGGCCAGGCAGAGGCAGAAGAAGGACGAACGAAGACGACTGAAGTCAAGCCTGAAGACCTAGACGAAAAAAAATTTCAAAAAAAAAAGGAAGAGAGAAAAGGCTTGGGTTGATAAAACAAAAACTGGGTCTGCACCACAGGAAACAAAGCAATGCATGCATATATATATATATATATATTAAAAGCTTGTTTGGATGTGTAATTAAAAATAGTTGATACAGATTTCAAGGTAAAATTTAGGTTGTGGATAATAGTTTTTACAGATTTCGAGGTAAAATCTAGGTTTTGAAAAGATGATTTATGTTTGAAAAGTTATTGTGAAAATAGCTTTTACGAATTTTTAGACAATATTATAATAAATAATATAGTGTTGAAAAGATATATTTTAATAATATATTAATAAATAATATTAAAAAAAGTACACCCTGCGTTCGTTGAAATGGATTGGGGAATGTTTCTTTTTTTGTTTTTTAGCGTTGTGACCGTTGAAAGAGTGAGGAGAGTGATTTTTTTCTTGTTTTTTATCTCTTTCTGTATCTAATATATAGAGGTAGTCAATAAAACCTTTTGAAAAGTTATAGAGGTAGGTAATAATATACATAATATTAATAATAAGTCAAAATTGGTCAATAATAAATGTATAAATTCAATCATATACCTAAAAAATTGTCTAAACAATTATAACTCACGTTGTCAATAAATCACGCATGTCTGCACTAATATATTTGAAAATTGTATAAATAGTTATAATTAAAATTCTTATTCAAAAATCGGTGGGGAATAAATTTATTTATTAAATTTTTATTAATCAGTGATGTAGCGATAAAATATTTATGTTGATGCTCAAGAACGTTGTGAGACAAAATAACTATACATGAATATCAAGTATTACTTTATAAATAATGAATTTTGTTATAAATAATTAAATTGTACAAAAAGCGAGGCGTTAACTTGCACAAATTGCACAGTGTACTACTAATGCTTTTCCACATGATAAACAATTGCATCCCTAATAGAATCACGAAGAGCAACCATGTCAGATAATGATCCGAATTCTTCACATGTTGAAGACGAAGATTGAACCTCATCGTCGTGAGCTACGTCGTACGAACCCTCTGGATGTGCTGCCTGAAAGTCTTGATCAGAAGTAGATGTTCTTCGTATGAAATTATGCAGTCCCATTGTAGCACACACAATTTTTACTTGCGCAGAAAATTTGTACTTTTGCATTTTTTGTATGATTGTAAACTTGTTCTTCCAAATCGCAAATGTTCGTTCTATTGTGCTCCTTAGGTTGGAATGGAAATAATTGAACATCTCATTTGAATTTGTGAAACTACCTGACCTTCGAAAATCGGGGAGGTGGTAACGCTCCATTCTATATGGGCCAAGGTAGCCAGTAGACATTGGATAGCCAAAATCCACCAAATAATATTTACCTGCATAATGAAGAAAATCATTTTTACCACAAATAGTGTTTAGGTTAAGGCAAAATAATGTGTTCTATTTATTTTCTATCGGTATCTATGGATTGATCACAAGCCGAAATATGGTTAGAGCCCTTATGTGTCTTGAACTTATACTAAATGCGATTAATATAAATTTTGTAACTTTTTCTGATTTTTTTGATAGTACCTTCAAGTGGATGGGGAAAATTCATAGAAGGAGTTGTAATGGCATGATTGAACACTCGAGTATCATGGGCAGATCCCTCCCACCCAGTCAATACAAAGGTGAAACATATATCCCAATCACAAACTGTCATTACATTTTATGATGCAAATCCTTTTCTATTAATAAACTTTACTTTTTCTTATGCTTGTACGACACATGGCATATGTGTGCCGTCAATCGCAACAATAGCGTTTTGGAAAAAACGGTTGTATACTCTATTTTGGCTTATGTAAGGGTGGATGGTTGAGAAGTTACGGTCTGTCGGTTTGATGTTGGTCATTGCCAGCTGGCAACATGCATCTAAGATGTAATGGAATTGCCGGTTAACCGTCTCTCCAGAGCTTTGGAATCTTTCTTATTTTTTGATCCGTTTTTACATTTTATTTCTTAGATTTTAATTTTATTTGAGTTAAATCTCTCAGTTTAATTCAAATTTAATATTGATATGTAAATTATAATTTGCATGGACATTTGTGCCTCAAAAACTTTTCCCGACATTCCAACACGAGAACTATCACCTAAAAATATTAAATTAATAGGATGAGACAAAAGTTTCGGCAACCAACAATCCATCTCATTGCCCATACGAATAAGTGCCCATGAAGTGTCTAGCTGGACAGTTACAATAAAAATGTCACGTTATCAACATATATTCACATACATATTTATCAATTTATAATATCATGATCTTATATTTATATCATCATAAAGTTGCACAAAAATCCATATACAAGGATTTATTTCTCCAATCACACTTATATCCTCCCCAACTTTATTTCCCCTAATTGAACTTATGGGCTAGTACTGTCCCATATGACTGGTAGTACAGCTTAACTAGCTCACCAATCAAGTAGTATGGACTGACTAAATCCACAGAGTATAAAACTGGACCATGGGTTCCCCCTTTAATATCGAAGGGGTGTCAAGGCCCTACATAATACAAATAGGCTAAAGGACTAACCAGTGTACATCGAGTAGTCCATCATTTTACTTCCTCTTTTTGTACAAGAAAGTTCACCCCTTTATTTCCTCTATGAAGAACCTCCAATTAAATCAACATCCACCAGCTCTCTCTTATATTAATTTGATAATATAGCGCTATAATTATCACATTTCATAATCAATTTGCAAATTGTCTATAACATTTTATAGTCTCATAAATCAAAAGTAATATATTACAAGTCATTTTCTCATAAGAATTATATCTCACCAGACAATTTCATCAACAAACCAATTTTCATATTTTATACACAATCAATAATATATATAATCGCAATACTCAGAAACATGTCACAAGTATACACAATAAGAGGAGAGTGGTTACCTTTCACTAAACAAGGAAATATTATGATAATAGTAAGCTTGTGCCCACCACCAACAATTTTCTACAATTACTCTACACAGTTAAACATTACCAAACATTAATTTATTTTTTTAATTTTTCTCACAGTTTAATTTTTTAAAAACTCCAAATATTTACAAAAATCCCCGAATATCTTAATTTATTTCAAATCTCCAAATAAAATATTTTAGCCATTAAAATTCACTATTACCCCCAACAATATTTAATAAAATATTTAACTCAATTTTTTAATCAATTAGAATATTTTATATTTTAACAACCTTATAAAAAAATCAATTTATAAAATACCTCAAATATCCAATAAATAAATTTAACTACATAGAAACTGTTTATAAAAATATATCTATTGTTATATGATTTTCTATAAATAAAACTCTAATTACACAAAAATTTAAATATTAAAATATTATCTAACCAACATGATATTACTACCATTAGATAAAGAAAAATATTTAAAAACACTTTCATGAATGAACTATATTTAAAAGAAATCATTTTACTTACCTAAATAACCCCCAAAACTCAACCTTACAGTTAGAAAATTCCCAAAAAACTATTTTCTCTCTTCTCACTCTTTCTCTGTGAATGTCTGTATGTGGTGTGGTGTAAGGGGTATTTATATAAGGGAAATTTATTGGGAGGTCCCAAATAAGGGACTTATTTAATGAATGGTCTCAAAAAAATAAAATATTTATTCTGAGGTCCCATTGATAACATGAAGTCCTTTTATTGACAACATCATTGCTGGATTGACAACACCTCATGTTGTCAATGGGACCTCAGAATAAATATTTTATTTTTTGGAACCATTCATTAAATAAATACCTTATTTGGGACCTCCCAATAAATTTCCCTTTATATAATACCCTCACTGCCTTTGCCCCACACTCGTGTCTTTCTCTCTCTCTCTCTTTTTGTAAATAGAAGACGGTAAAGGATAAGAATAAAAGAAAGGAAAAGTTACCCCAAAGGACTCTAAGCAAAAAATTACAGTATTGACCCCTTTTTTAAAATCATAAGTAAATCCTAATGCAAAAATTAGGATATTACAAAATACGGTAGGAAGATGGAGCTTGCAAGGGGTTGTACAGTGAAGCACGGGACCTCTGTCATGTGGAAGAAATTAGGGGAGCTATGGGAGAAGATTGTAAGCAATATAGGGTGGGAGATAAGAAATGGCAGAATAGCTCGGTTTTGGGCAGATCAATGGTTAATAAGGGAGGACACCTCACAGCCAAGTGTATAAAAGAGTTAAATGGTGAGCAAAAGGAGGTTAAAGTGGCTGAGCTTGTGAATAATTTGGGTGAATGGAAGGTTGAGGAATTGAAGAAATGGTTACCTGCTGAGATCATTGAGAGTATACAAGCTGTTTTACAAACCACCATGGAAGAGAGGAGGACAGACATAGGTTTATGCAATTCTATAATGCCTTGTTTGGTATGATGGAATTGGAGGGATGGAATTGGAATTGAAAATTAATTCCATGGTCATTGCATGTTTGGCACAAAGAATTGGAATTGGAGATGAATTCCATGTGGAACCCAAATTGCTCCAATTCCACCAAAACAATTCCATCTCAAAAGCAAAGATTTCTAATTCCATCTTCATAATTTCATCATTAACCCCACGTTCAAGAGCAGAGGCTGTCGATCACCTAAGCAACCTTGAGCAACTTCCTCACCTACTGCAACCATCGGCAACCTTGAGCAACCTAGCGATGGTGAGCATCCCAGTAGATCGACGGCAAGCACAGTGGTGATAGCGAGCATCCCAGAGAAACGGTTGCAGCAGCGGAAGAATTTGGTTGCACCTCAGTGACGGCAAGCACCCAGCAGTAGCGGCGACGCCAAGCAACCCAGCAGCAACGGCGACGGCGAGCAACCCAGCAGTAACGGTGACGGCAAGCATCCCACCAACACCACTCACCTTATCCACCAGCAACTAGAACTCACCACCGACGACCATGTTGACAACTAGAATCCACCGCCGGCGAGAACTGAGCCACCATCACTAACGCATCTTCCTTCAAACGAAGGTGAAAAGCTCGAGTCGCAAGGGAGCGCTTTTTTGGGTTATAGCTGAAGGTTTTTTGTTTTAAATATTGAAGGGTATTTTAGTCTTTTTATATAAAAATTAGGTTCCATTTTCATGACCTACCAAACGTACTTTTAAAACCTATATCCATATCCATTTCCATATCTATCAAAATCAATTCCACTATACCAAACGAGGCATGAGTGTATTATTTTAGTTTTTAACTCTTTGGGCAATTACCATGTTTTATTACATAAAAAAGAATAAATAATACAAAAATTAACATATTTTAGTTTAATTTGTTGAAGAGAAAGAACATTCATTTAGGTTTAGGCACTACAAGCTAAAGAATAATGCTGAACGGTGAAATTAAAATTTAAAATATATTTAAATAAATACCAGATAAATGAAAGTCGCATCAGGGTAAGAAGTGGGCATGGCCCAAATTCAGATAGCCAAAGGGGAGTGAAGCCCAGAAAAGAAAAGGCGAAATGCAAAGAGCAGGGAGATGAATGTAGCAGGTTGGTTCCAATTAATCAATCTATATAAATCCCAGAATCAACGTTAATCCTGGCTGAGTAAAGCAACACCATTACACTCGCCAATACTCAAAATCTAGCTCTCACAATTCCTTCAAAGAGATGCTTAAAAAAAATCTCTAATTTTGAACCAAACCCATCCTTCACCACCAGATAAGTAACCATCATATGTATACACAGATTACCGGGATCAGAATAAATACACGTAATATATATATATATATTATATACCAAAAACAAAACAAGTTGGTGGGGGATGCAGCTGCACTCGGCTCAGATTATCTAAAGCGGCAGCTACGTCAAAGTCCCTAGCAGCTTGAAGAGAGAGTGGAGAGTGTGGTGGCAGATGAAGTCCTGGGCGAAGGAGACGCAAGCTTCAACACCACCGTAGGCAAAATGCTGCTCTTCCTTCTCTCCTCCTCTTTGATCAGCTCTCCTCCTAACAACTCCAACTTGTCCCCGTTCGTGTTCTCCACCACCCTCTTCCCCTTGAATAGCACTGATTCCACACTCTTGTGGCCCAGCATTCCCTCCGCCGCTACCACCACATCCGACGTCGTTTCGCCCTCCCTCTTCCCCATCATCGCCCCGTTTGATTGGATCCGCACATAATTCCCTCTGCTACACTCCAAGAATGCCATCGATACAGCCTGATCCACCTGCGCATTTTTTAATCACTCCCCGTTACAGTAGCAATTATTACACTACCAACCTCTTGTTGAAGAAAAACAATTATATACTGTGTCTGTGTCTGGGCAAGGAAGGATTAGGTGACACATTGATGAGTCATTACTCTAACCACCGACTCTTTATTTGTTGCGTAATAATAATACTAATCATCTTTTCATTTCTCCGCCGGCTTCACAAGAAGAATATTTTACATAATTCCTACAATTAAAGGCATTCATTTTCTTAATTATTATTCCATCTTTGACCGTCGCAAACTTTGGGAAAAAGTTGAATATATTTAGCTTTTTTGTTTTTTTGGCGAATTGACTGGCTGGAAAACAGTTGGACCAAAAAAATTCTCACTTGAAAGACTCTTACCATATCGGAAGCTCCTTCTCCGGCGATCCTAACAAATCCGGATGTCGACGGTTTGGGTTCGATGGTGTTAGACTCGAACTCTCCGTTACCCAGGGAGAGCACCAAGAGATCGGAGACGCTGTTACAAAACGGAAACTCGTGCTTATTGTTCAAAACGTGGGTGATGGCGGCGGCCGTTGGATTGTTCATCGCGATGCCTCCATCGACGGCCACGATCTTTGTCCTTCCGTCGATGGACTTCAGCTCCACAGGGCCAACCGAAACGGGATCCGCTGATGTGGCAACACAGACGTCCCTCATCTTGAAATCGTAGCCGTCCAGTTCCAGAGCGTCGGCGCGGGAAAACAGGAACGGCGCGCGAGTGATGAGGTCGTAGCAGGGGATTAAAACCGGCTTCAACGTGTCTTTCAGCGTGCTCTCACCGAAAATCTTGCGGAACAGCTTCTCGACTTTCGACGCCGGCGAAGACGCGCGAATTACTCTCCGGAAAATCCCCGGCTTAGACCGGAAAATCTTACGGCGGTTCTCGACCAGGAACTTCACCGCTTCCTCAGCGGAGAACATCGGCAACCCGTCCCTTCCGCGAGTGAACAACAAAGCCGCGAGAACGCCTCCGACGCCAGACCCCGCAACGACGTCGAAATAGGTAGCGATGTGGGCATTAGGGTTCCCGGATTTGCGGCGGAGGCAGGCTTCAAGGTGAACTAAAGACTTGGCAGCGAAGATGCCGTCGGTGGCACCGCTCCCGTCAATGCAGAGAATTCTGACCTTACCAGCGTTGTGTTTGGGAGATTTGGCGTCTTGTTGAGCAATCTGAGCAGAGTTGGCAACGACACCCTTGGGATTCTTGGCGTCGTTGTAGCCAAAGAGGAACTTGTTTTCCAATATGGAGAAGATTTCGTTGGTGAGCCTGTCAACTTCGAAGGTAGAGTCAATGTTAGAAAGTGCCGCCATTTCTGCAATTTTCAGTTAGTAGGTAGGGAAAGTTGAGGAGGGGAGGGATATTGAAATTTGAAAGTGAGGAGACTGTTATGGGTATGTGAGCAAAAGAGGAGAAAGGAGGAAGCGTGGATGAAGAGAAGAGGAGGTGAAGGTGGGGTGTGTATATATAGCGAGCCAAGGAAATTGAGCGAGAATGATAGTGACTGCGATCATCCAGGAACATTCCTATGGCGGGGAGGTAGCCACTAAGAAGAATTACATTCATAGGCCCGAAGTCTTTTCTTTCAAAAAAATTCTGAAATGTACAATTATGTTAAGAACTTTGAAATTGTTATTAAATGGGTTGACCGATTTTTTATCTTCGTAGTTTCCTCAATTTAAATTTTGATCTCTCAAATTTCAAAGTTTTAATTTTAGTTCCTGAAATTTTTTCTGTCTAAAATTGTGACATCTATAATTTTTAAAGGATAAGTTAATGTTGTTAAATTTATTTGAGGTGCTGCTAACATCATTAATTGTTTTGAAGTGACATGATGATTAGATACGAACATCGCTTACCTGATGACTAGTTAATATTTACAGTTACTCATTGGATTTTATACATGTCTATGAGCCTTTAACGGTACTTTTTTGTTCCAAAATAAAAGTCATTTTATAATGAAGTCGTCGTTTGGGAGCTGAGGTTGAGGGGGTTGGGAGGGAATTAATTTAATTTAAGGAGAGCGCAAGAAGAATGCGTTATTGATGGAGGGGAAAACAATTCCAAAAAGCAAGAATGGACCAACTTTATTTGATGCGTATGAATTTTAAAATTTGGGTGGTGGGAATAGTTGTTACTTCACTAGTTTCTTTATATATGTGTACTCTCTCTCTCTCATCACTGTCTAGAGTCTCTTTATCCGTATAATACTTTATGGTTACCAAATTCAGTGGAGGGAAGGTTAATGTTGACCAATGGCCAGTGTTCTTTTGAATCTAAAAAAAAAAATTGTTTCCTTTTATTTTTACAAGTGCACATACATTGGTTTCACTCTTGTCGTTGAGCCATAGGCGGACCCAGGTACAGTTGGGTGGGGTGTAGTCGCACCCCTGACTTCCAGAAAATTAGGTATATATTAGTAGTATGTGATTTATTTTATACCTATTTATTTGCTAATTTTGAACACACTAAATTTTTGCTCAAATTCTTCTTAAAACATATTAAGAATAAATCTCATTTATCTTGAATCCCCTGAGCTATGATCCTGGGTCCGTCACTGTTTTGAGCAACAGTGCAAGATAGTAATTAAGATGCTGAGAATGGTTACATATGCATGGTAATTCACTTATCATCAAAATTATGAATGACAACCATTATTTTTACTAGTTATGAGGTAAATGTGTGAAAAAGATTATCTTAATTTACGGAGAAATAAGATTGTTAAAACTTTTTCTGATGACATGATGCCAAACGAGGTAATGGGAAATGGAGGTTGATGGCGTGTACTCAAATGAAGTGGCGGTGGGTACGTAGTAGAAGGGAGAGAGTGATCGAGATGAGAGATAATTGGACGTGGGAGGCAGAAGAGGAAGGAAGCAATGTCGGCGTGGGGAGGTCAGCGTCAGAGTGAAGGCACAGAAGATCCCGGTAGGGCCCTCCACTACAGATCCCTGCCCCTCTCCTGTCCCTTTCCACCCTACCGCCTCCTTCTCGCTTTTACTATAATGCCCATCCGCTAATTAATTATATGCATTCTTGTGTCTTATAAATCACACACCTCACAATCAATCAAGGGGACATGGTTGGCTCATTCATCCTGTCGAATAAATCAACTTTACCATTTTCCTCAGACCGCAGAAAGTCACTACGTGCTAGCTACAAGGTTTTTTTCCATGTAAATTTTAGTATATATATGTCGACAAACCCAACCAAACTCACTGTGTATGCATATCATATATACATCCTCTATATATATGTATAAAGAACCTGAAGAGAGTGGCGTATACAAGTATGGATGGATATGATTCTTAATTACTACCAGTACGTTGTTTATTTGCATAACAAAACTTGAATCTTAAATGGCACGTGTGATTCAGGGTTGTTCTTCAATTGTACCCTTATGTAAATTCTAGGGAGAAAGGGAGAGATGGTAGACATGTGGCGACGGGGAATGGGTTGTGTTGTCCCTTCATCTCATCTTCAACGTTGAGGTCACCGTCTTCATCGTGGTTAAAGGCGAAGCCATCGCGGATGAAGATGAAGCCGTTGCCGAAAGTATATCAAATGATCGAAGACGAAGCCATCGTCCTGGTCGAAGATGCTCGTTGGTGCCGTCATCGATAGTCGGAGATGTTCACTGGTTGAAGACGAAGCATGAAAATCGAATGGGATATGAAGGGCAAAAATGGGTTCTTGGACATGGAATTGCAAAAATGAGGTTGAGGGATGGAATTAAAAAAGTGATTTTTGGTGGATATGGATATCAAACATGCTTGTGTGATGGAATTGGCTCTATTTTCATTTCCACGTGTCCGATTCCATCATACCAAATATGACATTATTGTAGACATATGATGTTTAAATCCCAACTTCATAATAATAATAATAATAATCTTTACTCTGTAAACTGTCATTCTTTCATTTTTTTCCCATTAATTATTGTTTGATGGAACTGGAGATGTCGGGGGGAGTGTACTGTGTGTGTATATATATAAGCCCTGTCCCTCCTTCCCTACCGTACCATGCCGTTGTACAGCTGTGGCCACCAACCATGCATATATATATATATATATCCCTCTTTCCTTCCCCATCCCTTCAATTTTATATACATATATACCATACCATCCTCCTCCTCCTCCTCCTTCCTCACTCCTTCCCTGTACATGAATCAAACGAGCGTTTTGTTAGTATGTTTGCTTGCTTGCTGATACGTAAATTTGTAGAGTTTTAATGTTGGAGGGTGGAGGGAAGGAAATTAAAACAGGAAAATATATAAGAGATTAGTAATGGAAGGAGGGTGACCATTTTCCTTATATATCCTCTATTCACTCTTCATCATCATGCGGGGACCATCTTCTCTCTTGCATGGTTTCAAAGCGATCGCTCGATGCATATCATATATATACACACATATCTATCCATGAATGTGTACGAGAGAGAGAGAGAGACAGAGAGAGAGAGAGGGGGAACTGGGGTCAATGAAAGGCACGGAACAGGACCCGACCATGGCAAGACACTGACCCTATACAACGCTGCAGCTATCCCTCCTCACACGTGTGTGCTTCTCCCTTCTGCTCTGCCCCCTCCACCACCGCCCCTCCTTTTTCATTCATTTTTCTCATAATAATAATAATAATATCTCTCCCTTCATATCCCACATTTTTATTATTTCTATTGCATTTATCTATCTACCACTCAAAATATCTCCACCTTCAGGAAAAAAAAGGACCTTACATTTTCTCAGACAAAAAATGTGCTTCCAATTTTCAGCCGCTACAAAATGGTAAATATAAGTAAATATCTCTCTAGAGGTTTGTTAATTTTCAGAAAAAAAAAAAGAAAGGTCAAAAATGGGAATTCAAGGCTCCTTTAGCTCCTAGGCGAGAAGGTTAGTTTTTGTGGCAAAACATTGATTTTGTCTAAATAATCACATTTTTTTCAAAAGCTATCCTGGGAACAAAATAAATCTAGATTTTTAAAAAAGCTATTTTCTTGTTAAATCGCACCCTCTTTTATAATAAATTTTATCTTTTCTTTATTTTCTTCTTTTTTCCTTTTGCTTACCTAATTTTTTCCTCGAACTCCGTAAAAATCAATAACTTTTCAAATACAATCGCCTTTCAAAACCTAGATTTTATATCGGAATTCGTAAAAGTTATTCTTCCAAAATCTATTATCTAAAATTAATGTTTTACCTCAAATTTCGTAAAAATTATTCTCATTATGTTTGAAAATGTGTTCTGAGAAAGGTGTTTATGGATTTCGAGATGATTTGACGGATTTCGAGATATTTTTTTTCTTAAGTTGAGTGCATCGTTGAGATGAGAAACACGATGGATTACTAAACGAGGTCTAAGGAAAAAATGGAATTTGAGATGGATACACACACATGCATGCATGGAGAGGTGATTGAATTGAATTGTATTAACTCGCATCAGCCGGGTGGGGGTCCTTCAATGTGACCGCAGAGAATCATAAATGATCACCGGACATCTACCAAATGGTAACTGTGCAACACAACGAGGAAGATAGAGACAGACAGCGAACAATTAAAGAAAAAAGAGATCACCGCCTCCTTCAACAAACTTCAACCTCAAGTCTTTTCCTTTCCCTAGCTTCTTTACAAATTAAACATCCCCCCCCCCAAAATCAAGTGAACTCTTCATTCACTTTTAATTCCTTAAATGACGGATCATAATTAGTCTTCATATCCCCCACCCCCAATTTTATTCCTTCAATTCTCACCCCAACCTATTCAAGCTTAACCCTTAATTAGCTTAATTGGATTGGGGAAAAAAATCAAGAAATATGTACAAAATCTTATAATTTTCGGTTTTCCTTCCATCCAAACACATGCAAGCTAATGGTCCGTTTGGTAGCATGGAACTGAAGGCTTGGAACCGGAATTGAAACTACAAATGAGCTGAAGCATGTTTTGTGGGTTGGAACTCACTTCCCCATGGAACCCAGTTCCATCAAAAATCTTGGAATCCAGTTCCAACCCACACCCTTAGGAAGCCAGTTCTACCTCCCCTGGAACTAGGATTTTTACCTTTTTGCCCCCTTCTCCTCAACCTTAGCGGCAGTGACAAACGATGGTAAGAACGGTGAAGAAGACGGTGACCCCACCCTCAGCGACGGACGCGACCCCTGGCGACAGACTCGACCCAGGCGACGAAAGCGACCCGGCAACGAACTCGACCCCCAACCCCGGTGACGGACGCGACCCTGGCGACGAGCGCAACATTGGCGAAGAACACGACCCCGGAGACCAGCACGATCTCTAGCGACAAGCGCGACCCCCACCCCCGGCGACGGACGCAACCCCCACCCCCAGTGACGAGCACGATCTCTGGCAATAAACTAGTGGTCAGAACTGGAGAGGAAGAATTTTTTTGGTAAGATGACAAATTTTTTTATTGTAGGGGTATATTAGTCTTTTTACATTATAAATATAAATATTAAATTAAAATAATATCCCACTTCTTCCAGCATACCAAACATACTTTTAATCTCAATTCCATTTCCAATTCCATCAAAATCAGTTCCACGTACCAAACGGGACATAAAAGTTTAGGTACCTTACCAGAATCGGTGTACACTTAATTATAGACTTAAAGGTTGCAAACCAAGAAGATCTCTACATCAACAATACATACAATTTGAACTTATGACTTTATAGTTTATGTATTAGCCAACTCATTATCAACTACACAAACCTTTGTTAACTTCTTACGTTGATCTATCATCTCCCCTCCCCTTAACCAAAGCTCACTGCCGATAAGTTCCTCAATGGATTAATTAGTGTGTGTGTGTGAGACTTTAGCATAGGTACAAAGTGATTAATGGATTTGGCTTGTTGATGAGATGTTGAAGGATACATGTTATAATAATAATAAAGAAGGGGTTAAGTTTCGGAGCATGAGCACCGACGATGGAAGAGGTGCAATGTTTCAAGGAAGGTCACCATTTGATTTGGAATTAATAGAAAAGAGAGAGAGTTGGTTTGGAGAGTCAATTGTAGGGAATATA
>JANTPZ010096165.1:0-10738 GCA_025593235.1 Vachellia pachyceras | reverse complement strand
TGTGTGTGTGTGTGTGTGTTAGAGTAAACGAATTGGTCATCTATCCGTACCTGCGAAGGAACTTTTTGGACTTTTTCATGGACAGGATCCAATATTGTTTAAAACTGGCAAATTTTGATTGAGAAAATGGACTTAATAAATATAAAATAGTGGGATCAAGTTAGTCCTTAATTATATATATTGATAATTAAAATGACCATCTGTATACATAAATTAGGATATGACGTATATATTTTAGGACTTTTGCAACATTTAATAACAGACCAATTCAGTTTCTTCATGAGGAAACCTTCTAGGTTCTCTTCCCCTTTCAGACATCCAATTATACTCGATGTAAATTTCCCTCTTGTTTCTTTCTGTGTGTTTTTTTGTCTTTTTACTTTCGTCTTTATAGTATGATGTCCCATTATCCCTGCATATAAAACAATTTGTTTTGACACTTGGATCAAGTTGATGTCATAATAATAGACTGCAAAATTAAAATATATGACGAAGTTTCTCAATAAAATTAGACTGGAAATGTACAAAATCACCTGGAATCGATTATATCTAACAACTTGGTTGAAAATAAATTATTTTAGGGAAAACCATGTAATAGATACACATATTTTTCTCAATTTTTAATTTGATACATTTGTTTTTCTTTCTTCATTAAATCTTTTAATTTTGTTCTGTGTAAGTGCTGTAACTTTGTTTTATTAGCAATGTTAGGCTAGCTAATATGCTAACATAGTAAAGTTAAAGGATTTATTAAAAATTAAAAGGGTATATTTATCAAATTAAAAATTGAAAGAAAGTATAGTTACATGTAAAATATTTTATTAGAGTACTATTAAAAAAATGAAAAAAAAATAGTCGTAATGTACTTGTGATCAACAATTTTTTGGTAAATGGATGAGATTTTGGGCCAGTCCACGAATGATAAGATCTTGGGCCTCGTCATGGCTTGACCCACATGGTATGGATAGCCGTCGGCCTATATTACAAGTACTGGGCCCAAATTTACTTGTTTCATGTTTTCTATTATATTTAATTTTTATCCGTACCTTTCATTTTCCATACTTTATTACTTTATGCAATACGCACAGAAACATGTTGAATAAAGTAAGTAATAAAAAACTAAATTGCAATATATTCATGCATTATATGATTTATTTTCTGTGGCTGAGAAAACCATTTATTAATTGTAACATTGTGACTGCAGGATATTATTATTCATAATATTTCCTATTGAGAATGATGAGTATATGGAATTGGCGCATCCATGATGAATTTTCTTTATTGAAAATGAACAAGAGAATTCCATTCAAAAAGAAAAGAAAGGGAAAAATAGAATTAAGTATACATCACAACTTGTTATCAATAATATATAATTTAATAATCCAATTACATAAGCATCAAAGTTGAAATTTAATTATACTATGATATGACAACACATATGAATTTGTGTATTAAAGATTTTTGGTGATCGATTACTAAAAAATCCCTCCTCAAGAGAGATTCTGTGTTGTAGACAGACACATGTAGTCCCAATAAATTAAAACTACCCCCCCTTTTTCTGTTTCACACTCAGATTCTGTTTGGCTAAGTCACTCAACAGTCCCCAATTTGAGTCTATTTCAGTATCAGTTGGTAGTTTTATATCGTTTTTGTTAAATAAATTGTCTTTCATCACAAAAGAAAGTCAATCAACGGTCATAATGCTTTCTTATATCCTTTAAAAATACGGTATATATATACTTGCTATTAAAAACACTCAAGCTTGAAATTTAACTATTTACTCCAGGAACATGTATTCCTTTATAAAAGTCCTATTAAGAATGTCTAGGTACACGTAATTTATGGTTATACTCGTGGCTGCATCAATATAAAAAGCAAGCATGCACTAAATTAAAGTAAAAATAAAGTTACAAAACTGGTGAATCTGAATCCTATGGCCTCAATGAATCAAAATTAACTAACTCCTGAACCACAAACTCAACCCTAATACTTTGGACCCGAACCTCTATCTAAACCTTGAAATCGATGTTATGCCATTAAACCTTGTTAAATCCTAAAATATGTAGTGGTATTCCTCACAAAGTCCTACATTGGAAATTTCACATTGAAATAGGGGCATTATAAAGGCCTTGAGATCCCAAACTTCAAGAGATAGTTTTTGGGATGTGATTCTCTTAAAAACTTATTCTCATTGCAATTGTGATCTCATTGGTAGACAAAAGATTGAACGAAGCATCATAGAATAAAGCTGTTGGGCGGTCAGATAGTCATTAGTTGGAGAGGGCTCCACTTGTGGAGGGATTCTAACCGAAGGATCTGACCAATAAGAGGATAAGTGGAGTAATGTAAAGTGGACCAGCCGAGACAGGCACTCTTGAGGGAGAAGAACTAATTTTTGAAATGTGGTTTTCTCAAGACTTATGCTAGTTACAATATTTAATTACAAAAATATATTGAGCAATTCTGATAATTAAACCCTGAGCATCATAATTCACACAACAATAAGGGACATGTATATGCTACTTCCAATAAAAAGCCACGCCCTTCTTTGCCTTTGAGGTATGAAGTTGGTGGGAGAGTAATAATGACGAAGTTCATGTGCAACTTTGATTACCTTAAACCGCTATTATCAATAAACCTGAGCATAGTGACCCAGTAAAAGGCATCATTTTCCGTTAGTTGGAATAGTAAACTAACCTGGAACTGATCGCTGAGCCTATGTTCTTGCTTGGTTTCTGCACACATATCATTTACTGATCATGGACACCTGGCTGCTAAGATCCTCGATGAGATCACCAAATTAAGACTGATTAATTAACGTTAATTCCGTCCTAAGAGTGCCGCCAAGTAAGCTAATAGTACTGTGAAGATAAATCTTATTGGGTGGAAGATCTTGTTCACATGGGCTTAGCCAATAGAAAGATGGATTCAGAGACAGTCACCTAAACTTTGTATTTGGTCATCTGTTCCACTTTCTCTAATATTATAACCCCACCAAATCATGTTTACTTTTTTCGAGTTTCCATGTGATCAGTAATGGTAATCAAATATTATTATTTCTAATTAGTGTGTGCGCGCGCGAGAGGGAGATTGTGGGTCTCCACACCTTTATACGGTACGGACTAAGGTTTGTTTAGAACTAGAATTGGCTTGAGCTCGACATATAGGCGTGGCAACGTGTTTATAAAGAAGTTTTGTTCCCCAAAAAATCATAATTATAAATAGATATCATAAATAAAGAACTCACTTGCAAAGCGAATTTTCGTTAATTTACTAAAAATATGTCAAGTTGCAAGGTTCCTAAGTGTCATTTGTGAAAAGCGAAAAAGATGAAATTGCCACTTTATTTACAAATGATCAGTTTTATATATTAACATGTGTGTATATATAATGTAAATCTAAAATACGGTTGGTTTTTAGATATAAAAAGTTTACTTGTAAATGTGGAAAGTTAATTGATATATAAATCAAAAGATTTGTTGAGCGTCGATCTCACCATTAAATGATACTTAGGGATACATGTACTATTTTAGTAAATTTGTTAGAATTGTACGTAAACAAATCTATTATTTGAGACTAATTCATTTTTTTAAAGAAGGTTACAAAATAAAAAGTGATTCCAATATACGAATGAATTCATGCATCTTCTTGTATCGATGTTAATACTCGGTAATTAATATACATGTTAATATGGGTAATGATAGAATTTGGCAATTAGCCATGATACCCTTGAATGTACAAAGAACAAATTGACAATGTCTCTAGTCAGGTTCAGTCAGGTTCGGAAGTGTGCTTATTATAATTAGGTTTTACATATTAAAGATAATACACAAACACACATATATCGTCGTTGAGAGCTCAGATTAAACCACTTAAAGTTATACTAACCTGTCAAAAAGATCAGAAAATTAGAATCATTGTCGTTTGAGGGACTACTTAACATCATAAATATATCAGCTGCCATATATAACTTGAGCTGGCCTTTGATATATTAATGCTTACATAGGATACATACAAACGAAAATCATATAAAAACATTTCACTTAATTATACATATAAAAAATTACATATTTAAGTAATAAAATTGTGCTATGAACTTTGCATATTTGTATTCTTAAGTTTTTCACATTTGTAATAGTATAACGTGTCAGACTCTCATATCATAAAAATGCTCAATTATTAAAAGTACTATGATCCTGACCCGATCCTCGGGTAATTGAACGTGAAAAGTACAGTAATAGGTTGAGAACAATTATTTTTTAAAAGACAAATTTGTGTGTGTATGCATACATGTAAATATTTAACAATAATTAACGTTATTTATAAGTCGTGTTATAACAAGGGGTTTGCTTTATGACCACATAAAAAATTTCAATCCATTGATTATATAAAATATTTCATTATTTATATATATTAAGATGATTTTCATTAAGTCAATGTACATAATTAATAGAACATTTTAAAAAAATTAACACATATTTATTATAGATATCTAAGTTAATTTATTTTTTAAAATTCATAAATTAAGTATTTAACTTCTACGTTAAATATTTGAGGGTGTAATTTCACATCTCACATTGACAATGTGAGCTTGTATTGGATTTTGTGTGTGTTATTGTTATTTTTAAGGTAAAATAGTATATAATTCCTTAATATTATTTCTCAATTGTATTTAGTACTCTAATCTTATTTATAACGCATCCAACACTCTAAACCATTGATAAACCATTGATAAGATTATGTACTAGATGTAATTTAAAAATAGTATTAGGAGAAGTTGTATCTTCCATAAATAAAATTAGGATGCTGAATGATGCTAAGAAATAACATAAAGGCATTGGATACTACTTTAACTTTATTTTTATTAATTTTTACCATTGGAATCTATATATGAATTTTTCTTTAAATTTTATTCAAATCAATGTACATTTTTATCTTCAAACTTCAATCCAATTATAATTTATCTTTTGAAAAGATTTTGTGGTTAAGAGTAATAAATAGAATCAATGCGTGATTTAATCTTAATACTTTATTATTCTTTTAATTTTAGCATTTATAAATTTTTCTAATGTAATATTTAAGTACCTGTTTATATTCTTAATTTGAAACTTCATGTATAAATGGTTAAACTTATACTATACCTCTTAATCTTGCAGATCGATTGAAAGTCATGAATAAATTTATAAACTGACACACACAAATAGGATTAATAATTTGGGGATCATATTCATATGATTATTGTTTTTAAAGGGTCATATTAAAAGTTAATATGTTGTGGCAATAAATTTGCAAACTTTAATGTTTCGCAAAATGGAGCTAGATTGATGATTCAGGCATTAAATCATTAATTACATTTAATAAACCTTTACCTCAACAATGGAACTGGTTAGGGTGTTCATCAACAGTGATAAGCTCCTCAACCTATTATATATGAATTGTCCAGATCTAATTTAGATGATCCATATCTGATTTTTTTTCATTTTTTAATTTTATGAAACAACTTATTTTAATGGGCATAAAATCTAAAATAAAATCAAATTTGAGGGGTTCAGATCTAATAAGTTAGGTGGGTTTTTCATTTTGATAAATATACTAACTACTAATTAGGTCTCTTAGTAAGTTGCTTCTCTCACCCCTCTCACATAATTACTCTAGTTTTTGCTTATAAATGTTCTTGCGAGAGACAGAAGTTATGCTTGCACTACCAAAACCACTGATCTAGCATACAGAAGCTATTGCCGTTGCTTCAGAATAATTGGCTCTCCCAAGTAAGAATCCATCTTTACACGAGCCTTAATTCGTTTCAAATTTTGATGCCTGCTGTGATTTTTTCGATGACTTTGTATTCGAAGAGTCTTATTTCAGAAACCCTAAGTAGTGGGAATTAATTAAGAAGAATGGGAAGAGGGAAGATTGTGATCCAAAGGATTGAAGATACAGCTAGCAGGCAAGTGACTTTCTCGAAAAGGAGAAAGGGATTGATGAAGAAAGCGAGAGAGCTTTCAATTCTTTGTGATGTTGAAGTTGGACTTCTCATATTTTCCAGCACTGGAAGGCTTCATGAATATGCGAGCACCAGGTTCCTTATTTATTTTATCATCTTCAATTTCTTTTTAACTGCTTCATCTCAAAGTTTCCGTAATTACTTGGTTCTTTAATTTCTCTTGTTGAAGCTGGTAATATATACAAAAACACACACAAACCTTAAACCAGGGTTGTGTGTGTGAACTGAATCATCTGTCGTTGCCTCATGAAGTTACTGATTATCTGATATATCATTTAATGAAGTCCTTATATATTATGCTGCCTTGGATCTATTTTGGAAACTGATAAATGCATATGCATATTTTGGCATTGTTATAATTATAGTGATAACGAGGGGGTTTAATTAATAGTTACTGAACATAATTATATTCTCTTGATCATAAACTAGTGGATCGAGAAGAGCTGATTAGTTCTAGAGGGGAACAGATGGAAGAAAGAGCTTTTAGTTTAGACTGTATTTAATTTACGTACGGGGTAAAAGAATCCTCTCTCCTACATTCAGACATTAGAATTTTGACTGATTAGTTAATTAATCCTATTTGAGACAAACTCTTGCAACACATATATATATCCAGACATTTTTTTCAATTTCAGAAGGGTTTCATAAATCATGGTTCAAATTTTCTAATATTGACAAACTTAATTGTAGCTGGCTATCAATTTGATACGGTCATGCCATAATTAGCTAGTCTTGTCAAGCCTTTAGACAATTATTTAGGATTTTGGAAACTGTTAGATAGAACACCACCACTAGCTGCTAGAACCAGCAGCACGCCCCAATTTATAATTTTCAAGTACCATCTAGAATTATTATAGCATATAGCATATAAGGTTGTAATGTAATTAAACATGTCGATTCCTGATATAAAAGATGTATTGTTCATCAGCTTGAAATTTCATTTTTATGATAGTATAGCTCATTATGCATAGCCATTTATTATCTTCCACGTTACTGAAGCATGCTACTTTCTTTCTGATAATTAGCTTAATCTTGTTTATGTAATTAGCCTTTTTAAACTACACAAAGATGCTTCATTAATTGCTGCCTGCACCTTGTTTGACAGTAAAAGGATGTGTGGTATATAACTGTAAAATCTGAGACAATGTTAAGGCGATCAATAGTGATGATGATATTGAAATGGAGGGTGTGTTAATTAGCAAGTACTCCATTCCATTCCGTTCTTAATTAAAGAATATCTAAATTCGATAAATTAAAAAATAAAATAAATTTGTTAATCTGAATAAATATGGCATAGTCTCCCTAAAATAACATTAGTTTATGAGACAGCAGTTTAGAAAATTAATTTGGGGGAGATGATAAATATAAAACAAATGGATTGAGATCCTATATTCAAAACTAAATTCAATCTCTCAACTAGCTAGCTCTTATATATATAATCAAAATTGTATGATTTACAATTTAAATCTTATATATAACATTAAACGTGTCACAAAATCACCAAATTAACCTTATCAGTCGATGCTAAATTTGGTCATGGTCCATGGATGGTGGGATTCGAAGCAATGTAGAATAGTAAGATTTTCCAGTTCAGAACAAGGGTAAATGGGCATGACAATAATGTTATATTGTTAACAATGTCTATATACTCCCCTTGTAATAGAAAGAAACATATTAATTTAGATAATTTCAAAAATTGATTGCTGACAGATTATATAACAAACGCTTTTAGCTAAAATCAATATTTAAGTATGTTTCCCAATTTTTAAGTTGAATTTACTATTTAGGTATTTTATCCCTATTCCAATCATATAGATGTATGAAATTTTATATGTCATATTTTTTTTCTTCGTTTACCATTGAATCTTGGCCATCACTCCATTTACACTCCTCCCTCTTTATTCTTTCAAGGATGATATAGTTTTCACTTTTCACTGTCCATTTCATTTTAAAAAATGCTTTACGCGATTAAAAAAAAAAAAGGAAATTCAAACTCTAGCAAACAAATCGTTGTAATAGTTGCCTTTTTCCTTTTGGTCATTTCCAATTAAATCATCTTATTTTCATCTCAAAACTTATAAAATATAATTATTTTAAGGTTATATTTGATAATATTAAACTAGATATTATATTTAGGATCAGTGGTATAATTTACAGATTATTGAGCTAACATTGTTGATGACACACCCGTAGCATTCATAGATCATTGAAAATTTCTATGGGAAACCAACCAAGTACGTACACATACACTTTGAATGTGCGACTTATATTCTGGGAATTGAGATATTTCTTTTATATGTGTGACCTGTAGCATACAATCAGTGGCTGAGAGATATAACAGCTGCAAGGAGGCACACGAACGTCTCATGAATCCTGAATCCGAGGTCAAGGTATATGCGTGTGTGTGCGCTAGCTCTTTGTCAGTCAATATTTTACTCCAGTATTTTCAATTCATGATATTATTGTTGAATTAATAATTGAATTATTAAGTTATAAATCTTTCGTTGATTGAATATATCAACGGACTACACAGTTCACCCGCATTTGATTCCCCATAGCCAACAAATTGCACTATTCATGTAACAAGCTTTCATTTGTTAAGGGCCCAATCTTTAGTTTTGAAATTAAAGTTCCAGGACCATTTGAAAGCAGTAGCAAAGACTTGTGGATTTTTCCCTTCACAAAGTATACAAGTTACTTTGCTAATTAATTGGGTCATGATTGCTAAATGTCACGGGGCCATTACTCTCTCCCCCCAAAAGTGCTCTTATGAGAGCGTGCCGCGCCTGTTTATATAGCCCAGCACCCTCCTGAACCTCTCCGATGTGGGACTTTGACATTCTTCCCCAGCCAATCCGCGAGCGACCTCGCCGCGGGGCCCACCGGCAACTTCGCCGGCGTCCAGAGGGTCCACCAAAGACCAAAGGCTCAGGGCTGGCTCTGATACCACTTGTCACGGGGCCATTACTCTCTCCCTCAAAAGAGCTCTTATGAGGGCGTGCAGCGCGTCCGTTTATATAGCCCAGCACCCTCCTGAGCCTCTCCGATGTGGGACTTTGACATAAAGCATATGTATACTTTTATGCATATGTATACTTTTATTGAAGATAAGTATATTTGAGACACTGTCAAAGCATTAAATGTGAGTGGTTAATTATTTCCACTAGATACAACCCCCAAGTTTATATATATTAATCATATATGCAGACATTAAACTGTATGTGTGTGTATATATATATATATTTAGCCCAACTAGAAATAAACATGTCACACACTAGATAACCAATCATTAACCTGTGAGAAAATAAAAATGGCTGATGAGGAATATATGATCTTCTGCAAGAGACTTTAATCTATAACATGGAGATTTTCTATGTCCAGGTTGGATATTGACATAATAATTTGCCTATCTCATATTGCAGAATTAATAACCTGCTGATGAAGCTTTCTCTCATGAATTAAGCAAAATGATAAACCTCATTTCCTTTCACTTATATTTTTTTCATTGTTATTTATTCTGCATCAATTTAATTACTTGGCACTTGATATAGTTCTGGCAAAGGGAGGCAGAAATATTAAAGCAGCAAGTACATAATCTACAAGAAAACCATAGGTACAATCCTTTCCCTTTTATTGTCACTGCAAATTAATTAACTCCACATTTAATTAATTAGAAAAAAACCGCATCAGTTGCACGTTCATGTGTGTGTTGTGTTGCCATATCAGAACTCACTAAACATATATATTTGAATTAAGATGCTCACAATGATAGAATAGAATACAAGTTCTGCTACAGTATACTATTAACTAAAAGGAATGGAAGTTAAACACTCCCCTTAATACATCAATCGACAATATTCCAGATAGTGACAAGTTTTTCTTTCCCATAATGCATGAAAATAAAGGATTAGATGAAAAGAACGCGCGTGTGTGTGAGAAAACTAATGTTGTAGAGACACACAGGAAATTAATGGGAGAACAGCTTTATGGTTTGAGTGTTAAAAACCTACAAGATATGGAGAATCAACTGGAGGTAAGTCTGCGAGCTGTCCGCATGAAAAAGGTCAGCTTCCTTCAAGCTTAATTAGCTTATTCAAAGATATATAATTCTGCAAAGAATAGTAGTAGCTAACAAGCTCATTTGTCAAATTTTTCTGCAGGAACAAATTCTAACAGAAGAGATCCACGAGCTGAGAAGAAAGGTTGGGTTTGTCTAAATAATTGTAAACCTTCACAAGGAGTTACCTTAACTTGTTGTCATCGAACAACTGGCCTTTCTTTCTTAAACTACTTTTTTATACAGGGAAGCGCCATCCATCAGCAAGGTGTAGAACTCTATAAGAAGGTAAACCTCATTCAACAAGAAAACATGCAACTATACAATGAGGTACAAGAGACTTGAATCATTATATACGTCTACTTTGGCCACACAAAAAGCGACAAATTAATTAAACTGACAGTAGAAATCTTACTTTGGTTAATTAATATGAAGCTTGATGTGTCAGCAGGTAGCAGGCAGAAACGAATTCGTTGCATATGGTGTGCATCATCCAGATCAAGAAAATCCACCACAAGCAATGACCCAACTTAGGTTATCGCAGCCTGCAGAACAAGAAGCTCACAAGACAATAGGCAGCGCTACAAGATGAAGGTCACATTTAATTTATTAGTTAGACACATATCTTAGTTCAGAATTGACCAAATAATTAATATGTTATATATATATATATATAT
>JANTPZ010096162.1:0-26719 GCA_025593235.1 Vachellia pachyceras | reverse complement strand
GGGGTGGGGGGAGAAATTTGGGGTTTAAATTTTTTTTTTTTGAGGGACGAAACGACACCGTTTCGTCCCTCGTTCAGACAAAAAAAATTAGACCGTCTGACCCGCCCAACTCGGCGGGTCAGACGGTAACCGGTTTGACCCGGTTTTGACTAACTCGGAGTCAATCATCAAACCGGACCGGTTTTTCGACCGGTTCACCGGTTTCCGGTCTGAACCGGCCGGTCCGGTCCGGTTTCACACTCCTTGCTTATGTCAGATGCGGATGTGGGGTTCAAAAACTAAACATCCCCTTGAGACGACTTATGTCAGATGCGGATGTGGGGTTCAAACCATCCACTTTTGAGACGGCTTACGTCAGATGTGGATGTGGGGTTCAAACCATCCACTTTTAAGACACTTTTCAATTAGTAGTAAATTTCAAAGTATCGGAATCGAAAAGTCAAGCTTTAGATGTGACCCATCTCAACGGATTGTGACTCACCAAAATTATCAAGTAACAAACATTAAAGTCATAAAATAATCCCACCACATTTCTGTACATTTGTTTATACTTGGTTTTATCTTTATACAATTTGACCAGAGATCGCATCACATGTATGTAATTTTACATATAAAATTATATATGATTTCTACTTTCATACTAAATATGCTTTAAAATCACATTTCTTCTATATTTATTTCTATTTTCATTTCTATCTAAATCACTTGCAATGTATCAAATAAGCCATTATATTCTTATAAATTACTCGCACAAAACATTTCTATTCTTAGCAACGTCCATAAGGGTGTTTGACTGAAGGGGAGTGGATGGAATTGAAGAGAAAATGATTCTCTCCCATCATTTGGTTTACGGTTAAAAATATATAATATATATCAATAAAAAAGAGAGAACCAAAATCATACAAAGTAAGGCTTCATGAACACCAGGTGAGGCGTGGCCTTGGGGCCAGTTATTCGTCAAGTGAAATCTTTGGGCTTCTTCCAGGCTGTTTCCCCGAGCGCGAGCGCGGAAATAAAGTAAATATGCCAAAACTGAGTGGACCAAATTGTCCCTGATGCTAAGTGTTACTACTGCTCAAAGGAGGGTTGGAAAGTAATATAAACTCAAACTTCGCCAGGTCTGCTTCGCAAATAGAAGCCGGTCATTGTAAAAACCAAACCCCTCCTGTCTTCCTCCCTATATAACTAGCAACTGCCACACTTCGCTTTCATCTTCACAACTCAGCAAAACACAGTGTGCTTCCCGCCTCGGCCACCGCCATCTCGCTGCCCTCAAGACCCTCAAACTCGGCATCTTCGACAAAAGCACCCCCGGCGCCAAAGACGCCCTTAGCCCATCATGGGAACAAAATGAAGATCACATGTACTGACTGAGTATTTGAAGTTGCAGAGAAGGACAAGGTGAAAGAAAGAAGAAGCAAAACACAACTCCGACCCCCCATATTTGTATATTCCTACATCTCAGATACACAACATGCCTTCTTTCGCATCAATGGCTGATGTCCTTAGGTATGTAATCTTTTACGTGTCTGATTTCATATCAGCTTGACTGTGGTACCATCTGTCTAGCTCTGCTTCAGCTCCAGCCATGGTTACTTCCTCTGAGCTTGCCTGCCACTTTCGATCCCACTTCTACTACCGGCCGCCTGCCACTTTCGATCCCACTTCTACTACCGGCCGCCATGGCCACTCCTGCTTGTAGCTAGAACTTGTTTCTGTTAGCTGATATCCCAGAAATATTCTATCCTTTCTTAATTCCTAATCTCAATCATCAATTGTCAGAGGCATTTTAGATTTAAAATTACATAGCCAAAATGTCTTATAAATTGGAATATAGAACCTTAAAAAAAAAGGTCTGGTGATAGTACACGGAGGGGGTACATATTTTTAAGCAAATATTGCTACCGCACAGTAAAAATAGGGAGACAAGGCGGTAGATAGTGTTTTCAACTCTTCAAGGTTTTTGTGAACTTCTTTCCCAAAACGGAGTACACAAGTCGAGACAAAACCATCTCAAAATTCATAGAAATCATTTTAAAATTCATAAAAATTATCTTGAAATCCGTAAAATCATCTAGAAATCCGTAAATTCCGTTCTTCCAACGGAACTCCTTTCCCTAGCGGAGTTTCCAAACACACACTTTATCATCCCAACAATGATACAGTTAAATATTGTAAGGATGCATGTAAAGTTAAACAAATAATTTTTTCGGAAAATATAAATTTATTTCCTCCTTGTTGTTTTGCTTTTTTCTCCCTCAATGTTTGATGTAGGGTTTCTAGTTTTGGTTCCTGTTCTGTCATTACACACACATTATTAGCATGGATTTTTCATATTCAAATATTTATTATAATTATTAAACCAACTTTTAATGTGATTATATAGTAATAGTAATAGAAATTCTGACTAAGTCATGCAGGGCTATTCCACGAGAAGAATGCTTCAAAAAACTCATTATAATATTAGGCGTTGTTGTTGGATGGCATTTCCCAGATATATCACCTTTCAATGAACATTCAACAACGTTGTGGATATTTATCATATGCGTATGCATCTATGTGTTTACATCAGATGCTATCACAGGATCATGTGCTTGTGTATCTCTAATATCACTTCTAGTTGAAGGTGATCTTAAGTTATATCTCTTCATTGCCTATTGGACATCACTGTTCATGTATTTTGGCCATAAACATATACAGGATATGTGGAAGAGTGCAATATCATATTTAAAAAGGAAGTTGGATGCAATTTCTACTGAAGGCAACAATGGCTTCGAAAACAGGCCACCTACCTAGACTCTATTCGTTCCCCTCTCGTGAGACAAACTGATGATATTCATCATTACAGAACCTTCCTGCTTTCAGACTAGGGACTTAGAGATTACTCATTCATAAGGAGAAGGTCTTAGAGTTGTAGATTATTTGCCCTGCATGAAGCGGAACATCAACCAAGATTTTGTTATGCTTTTAATACCATTTACTGGGTTTTTAGAATTAATAGGTTGCTAGAAACGTTATTATCGGAGAGGCCATGTTTTTCTAATGTGAAATTCCTGTTAAGTTTTGATTAAGTATCTACCTTAATTACATGTAAGATTGATCTCGACAATATAATACGGATAGTTTTACAGCAAGAGTGATTTCGACAAGTTAATGTAAGTGCCATTTGGAAAAGCAGTTATAACCACGTTCAACAGTGTTTTTTCATAAAATGAGACAATCTCCTTCACATATTTACTTTGACTTGTGTGAAAGTACCCATAAGTACTTCTCTACCGCGTTGCCAAACGGACCGGTAATATTAATAGTTCATGACTATGTTAAACGGCGCATACTCTATAACAACACCAAGTTTTCTTTTAGTCATTTTGATCGACAGTAATCTCTTTGCTCCTATGGTCAGCATTATAATTGGTTTTCGGTACCCACTCATACCCTGTTTCTGATACTCTGTTTCTCATACACAAGCAAAAACAGAGCATCAGAAATAGGGTTATTTTTGTCAAAATAAGATATGTAGCATGAGGTGAGCCATTATTATATATTGTGTGTGTGTGTTATTGGGGTTCCACATTCCTGCGAGTTTACCCGCAAATCAGGCCTTCGACCATCAGACGCGCAAGTCCATCTATATAACACTAAACCAACCTCTGAAGCTGCGCCTGAAATATTATACCCGCCTCCAGCTTGCAACATTCTTGATCCGTTGTGCTCATTTCTAATTATTGTCAGGTTAATCTAAATCTAGAATTTTTCTTTTCAAAATCTAGAAGTACAATAATTAGGATTTTCCACCCGATTGGTAGAATTAAAATCTCAACACAAAAAAAAGGGTAAAATTGTAAATTTAACAATAATCGATTTATAAAATTGTATATTTGACGACCAAATTTATTTAGCCACGCCGCTAAATTTGTACTTTTATTGATTAATTATTGTTAAATTTACATCTAAAAAGTTAATTGTAGTGGATGTTTTTAGTTAATAACTTGGTTGTTAAATTTACACATCCTAAAAAATCATTTAGTAATAGCTTTGATTGAATGAGTCAATAATAATTTTCTTATCCATTGGAGGCTTTAGTTATTTAATAGATATATTAATTTTGTTAAGTGGGTAAATAATAAACTTTATATTATCTCTTTTTAACTAAATCTTTTATTTTTATTCTCCTCATATTTTTTATATTTGTGGATCCTAGTAGTTTTCGGCAATTTGATATTATTATTTGTTCACGTCATAATCACTAGAAGTGGAGGTAAAAAATTGGTTTGTGTTAACTTGATAATCACTAAAAGTTGAGATGAATGTTTGCCAAATACGAATGTTTGGGACATTCTAACTAATTATATAATTCTTAATAAGAACATGTGAAAATATTTTTATACTTTAACGTATGCAAAATCTACCGCTTTTATAGTTGCAGGCCATTATTATGACTAAGCCAAATACAAACATATGAAACAATATCCTACGATTCAGAGAGAAATTTGTATTAATTTAACCTTTTTTCCCCTCAAAAGGAAGCCTATGTAATTTGCAAAATATAAAAAAATATCTATATATAAGGCAAAGCATAGGAAAGGTTACACTAATTTACTCTTGTATGTTATGGCTCGGTTAGTACAAGAAAATTTTATGGAGTTGGATTTAAAAACACGATTTAGACTAAATTAAACTTACAGAAAATCTATTTTTTGGTTCCAAATAACATATCTGTAATAGCACACACATTTAATGGGTCCATTTGGAAACGTGGTGAAAAAGTATTTTTACATAAATCAAAATAAATATGTGAAAGAAATTATCTCATTTTACGAAAAAAAATTGTTGAATGGGTTTATGACTTTTTCAAACGAAATACCAAACAAACCCAATAATTATTAAGATATTCCTATAAAAGCTGCATTATTCATAAAAGTTTTTAATAAAATGGCTAGTTCAGTCCAATCCACAGCCTCTATATGATCAATGAAAAAATCCTGTTTACATGAACAAAGAATTACATAAAAAAAAAGGAATTAGAATAACTTTTATCAACAAAGAGCAATAAGCCTTACCCCACTCCTACTGTGCATTATTTATTTTAACTGAAGCTTTAGTAAATGTGAGGCCTCTCTACTGAAGCGCTTCATCAGCTTCAGCTCCTTCTATCGTCGGAGCTCTGGCACTTTCCGGTGTGAGTTCGAGTGCTGACTCAAAATGAATGTTGGACTTGAAGCGGGTCGATATTCATTCAGAAACCCATCCATTATTTTTGGATTCAATGGTGGAGACTATAATGAATAAATTGAAGTGAGAATTGTGGTGTACTATGTACGGGGATGGATAGGTAATTGGCAGTGTGATAGGTGGGCCGTGGGCGGGAGGGAGGCGAGGGAAAGACATCTTGAAAAAAAAAAAAATTGGAGTATGTTGGAAATGATGAAGCCTGAATCATTTTGTGAAATAATTAAATCCAAAGAGCTTTATAACATCTATTTGTATTTTATTCTGATCTAAACTAAAACTTAATTTTCATTTTTTTGGGAATATCAATCTTCAGCTATGTGATTGATGTGGCAGCTTTGCTTTCTTTCATTCTTAATTTCAAACTTCTCTTCAAAAAAATTAAAAAAAAAAAATTTCATGGCTCTTGGTTCATGATTAACCAGCAGTGACATTTTCCATAAATCTAGCTAACTACACTTTTTAATGAAAACGGTATTTATTAAAGTGATGAGTTCCTATAAGCTATTAGATATAGGCAAACCAAATTTGATTATGAATGGTTCAAATATATTTTTTTTAAAATAGTAATTTCTTATAAAAAATCATTATTTGGAAAATGATAGTTAAGAGATTATTTTTATTTTAGATTTTATACTTATTAAAATAATTTATTTCACAAAAATAAAAAAAGCATATCTAGAATATACGAATCAAATATAGACGGTTCAAATCCAATCGGTTGGAGGGGCTCATCACTTTTAATAAACTCCATAACCAATTCCTTTATTTATTAATATACCTGTAGGTTGTAGCAACACCGGGACTCATCAATATTAACATCAACTAATGTCTCATCAAATTTAGACCTTCATTATTTGTTTAAAAAATAATTATTATAATGGGAGATAATGTCTTTGGACTATCACATTTTAAAAAGTAATTTTTAATTAAAAATTTTCATTTAAAAATAAAGACTAAACCATCCGGATTTCATGGTGCCTGTTTGGGAAGTCATTTTCCCAAACGGTACACGTAAGTCTAGATAAAACCATCTTGAAATTTGTAAAAACCATCTCGAAATCCATAAAAACCATCTTGAAATCCGTAAAACCGTCTCGAAATTTCCAAAATGCCTCAAAATCTGCAAAATCCATTTCCCAACGGAGTTCCCAAACAAGCACATGATGAGAGGTTAACTTTTTGGATCTAATTTCTAGATAATAAAATAAATATTTTAAAATTGATGTTCAACAAAAATGATCAGCTCCCTCCAATTTGTGATTTCTAGCATTAATAAAAAAATTGGATTTAAAAAAAAATAGGCTAGGGTGACACCTTTAAGCCGCCATATCTTTACTTATTGGTTTTGAAAATATTTTATACTGACATTTTCATATCTAATAACTTTCATTTTCAAGTATATATTATAATAAATATTTTTATCTATTGAACTCTTTATCCTTTTTAAACATATTTATTAGAAATATTATTTATTGTGTTAAGTACTTTTTATGGATTTTAAAATCGTTTACTCAATTTTTAAGAATATTTCATTTGGTTCTTAATAGTTTTACAAAAAAAGGATTTCCCTTAAAATATTTATATAGTTTTAAAATTATTCATTGAATCATTTTTAGTGATGTAATAAAAAAAGAAAACATTTCTTCAATCATATTTGAAGATGTCCGAATATCACCTAAATCATTCAAAAAAGAAGCAAATAATACACATGTTGAACAATAAAGAGTATAATATTTGCCTCATGAAGGATTTTGTTTGAAGGCAAAAAAACTTAAACATAAGTGACAAGGATTACATTTGATGAATCTTCCACAACATTTTTAAATTATTCAAAATAATAATTATATAACAAAAATAATATCGAACTATTAATGTCTTTTTATAAATCTTATTGAATAATAGTTATTATTATTAAATGTAATCATGGAAATGTGAACAATTTTATTAGATTCATCATATCCTTTATGGTAATTATACATCTATAATTGATTTTAATAAATGAAATCCAAGCATAATCAGAAACATCAAATTCACTTGTAAAGAATATCTAAACAAAATAACGATTAACGAACGTCATTTTACAAATAATACCACTTAAAAAATTACGATAATTTGAAATTATACTAATTCACTACTAATTGAGATGAACAAAATTTATATGAAGTTTTGGTTTAATATTTAAAATATATAAATTGTATTTTCAATCCCTTAATTTTAACAATACTAATGTCATTAATAAAAAATATTAACTTAACAAATTTAAATGGTGAAGCTTAAATTAAATGTTAAGATATTAATTTTTAATTTAAATTTATAAATTGAAAATATTTATAATAAAAATTGATAGTGATGCAGTTGAACATCAAGAATTCATCTTTCATGGTATAAAACTGTTATATAGAATGATTAAACTTTAAGTATGTTTTATCGGTATTTAATTGCTAAGTCATCATTTACTTTTTTTAATTACTCTAACATATTATATTGGAAGTACTGAAAATACCTTTTTTAAATAAAATGTGGTTTTTATCAAGATGGGGTTAGAGGCATATTGGGCGGCCTCACTCGAATTTGTTGGTCGTCGACCATGATCAGGAGACAGAGAAAGAATGAGCAGAAAAGAAAAGAAACGAAAGAGGTGGGCAGAGAGTAGAGAGGCTGAAGAGAACCACCAAAATTTGATGATGGGCTAAGGGCGTCTTCCGCGCTGGGCAGCCGGGAAGCAGCGGAGCCAGGAACTCATAATGGGGTAACATTTTTATTTTCAAACAAATGACAACAAGTTTATTAGTGTAGATAATTTGAGTGGGTTCAAATCTTAAATATTAGTAAGTGTAAAATAAAAATCTAATAACTACATGTAATAAAAAAATTCCATTGGAGGCAATTGCCCACCCTGGCAAGCATGTGGCTCCGCCACTGGTGCTGGGGGCGCGTTTGTCGAAGATGCCGGGTTTGAGGATCTTGAGGACGGCGGAGATGGCGGTGGCGGAGGCGAGAAGCATACTGTGTTTTTGCTGGTTAATGTGGCTGTTTATATAGAGAAGAGAGGATGTAGAGTAATTTCCCACGCGCTGTCCACTCACTCTATTCTACGTACGTAGCAAGCCCCACACTTACTCCCACGTGCTGTCTTTTCTTCATGGGCCATGGGCGTCTCACTTGACATCCCTCTAAATAACCACCGGCCCAATGCTATTAGCCCAGTCTCAGATGAAGTTTGCAAACTCAAACATAATAAACAAGGTCTCGGTTCGAGCCTTGTGTATACAGCAGCCACCGTTGGGAGATTCACCCATCATGCCAGGTGCGCGACGCCGGTCGGGTCCGGATGTAGTTGGAGCGAAGCTCCGATGAACCGGGCGGGCAACCGAAAAAAAAAAAAAAATATTGCGCGTGATAATTTTTAGACCAAAATACCCCTCATTTTTTTTAGCTTAAATCACCTTACAAGATTCATGTCGACTTCATCTGATTATTGCCACATCAAACATCGTTGCTGTGTGAGTTTTACCAATCCAAAGTAAGCATTTAGGATTTTATTTAAAAAAAAATCCTGAACTTTTGGGTTAAACGGAAATTTTATTTTATATTTTTAATACCCTTTATTCTATTGTTTGCCATCTTTTTACTTTTATTCTCCGTTTTGCTGAATAACAAACTAAAGATTTTTAGAATGTGTATTTTAAATAAATTAAAAAAATTAAAACTTAAAACATTTTTGAGTAAATTAAAAGGAAAATATTTGATTTTTTTATTACAAAAAAAAATTGATTTGAAAATCTCTTAACATAAAGAAAGCTGATCATATGTAAAAATTTGATGAGATGAATCCCATAACCTCGATAGAAAAATTGGAGATAAATGTCCGTTTGAGAAATTAATTGGTGAATGAAACTTAAGAGATAAAGAAACTCAAGGCTTTATTTTTTCAAGTCTCGTCCCACAATTGATTTCTCTAGGAACGTCTGTATGAAAGGGAAAAGATTGAGTCAAAGAGGCAACAAAAAGGGTAATTTCATCTGTAGTTATACTTTCTAGACAGACTTAATCCTACCTAATTGTACTAATCCAAATATAAAATAAGAGGATCCAAATATAAAATAAGAGGGTTGGGAATAATATTGTCCCTATTACAAATATAAAATTAAATTAAAAAAATTTAAAAAAGGGGTTAAAATCCATTTTTACCCCAAAAGTTTTCCCTTGAGAGTGTTATGTATTGAAAAGTTTTTTAAAAGGCAATTTTGACTCAAAAATGTGAAAAGGTAGTAAAATCATTCTATCTGTTAGAGGGGTTGATTTTTACCGTTAAATCCCCTCTTTGACCACTTGTGCTGTCAGCAGCCTTTGTCTTCTTCTCCTTATTGTCCTCTTTCTCGTATCATTTCTGCTGCTTCTTCTCACATCATTATTCTTCTCACCGCCTTCTCTATGGCTTCCTTCTATACACTCACCATTTTACTCTTGCGCTTACTCCTTTCAACGTTGAATTCCACCCGCAATGTGTCCCAGACCCGAATTCCACCTGCAATGTGTCACAGACCCACCTATTGATTCATGGTTAATAATCAACATTTGAGGAGCCCACGCTCTGATGATAAACGCCTTTCCTTCCATTCTCTTCCCAAATCCTTGTGGTAGCTAGCCATCCTTATTTACTATTTCAAGATCTATTGCTATTTCTTTGAGCTGAGAGTAGGTGAAACTTGCCATGCTTCCATAGCATACGTAAACAACTGAGTTGGGTTTCTTGGAGTGAAGCCATTTTGATTCAAAACGTACTTCGGCAACATCATCCTGGTCAGTTTGATTTCTCCAGATAAGTTCGGATTCACGAAGGGCTTTGATTCAGACGAAATGTTTGGCAGCACAGGCGGAATCACGAAGTTGGAGGGTGAATGTTCAACAACACCATCAGCACATGCTTGTCTCATTCTTGTCTTGTTCCCTACTCGTTCTTGTGTTTGCAGCTTTTCATTCCAAGAGTTGAGAGAAGCAACAAAGGGTTTTAAGAATAAACTTGGTCAAGGAGCATTTGGTGATGTGTATAGTGGGATTTTGACGTTGGAAGGCGAACGAGTTGAGGTACTCCGATTAAGTTCGGAATCACAAAGGAAGAAGATGAAGGCTGACCGGAAGAGATTGAGTAGGCAAGTCAACACAGGCCGGCTAAAGAGGAAGATTCAATGGTTAAAATTAATCTTGTAACGGATGGGGTGATTTTACTACTTTTGTTGCACTTACATGTTAATCTCGAGCTGGCTTGTTATTCGTGAGCATTGACTCTTGCCTATTATTTGTGTGTATTATATTTGCGCTTGTTTCGTAGCTTCGAGCCATGTTTGGTTACTTACCCTTATGAACTGTGTGTTCATGCTTACTTTCGTAGCCTTGAGTTGTGTTTGGTTATTTACCCTAGTGTCCACGCTTATTATTTTGTTATATTGAAGTGCTATGAAAATACGATACTAGAGAATTATTTTTTGAATCGATTTCTGTCAAACAAGCTGTTTTACTACACATTTGAAATTATCTAATGGATAATCTATTATGTAGGTTCAAGTTTGATTTGAATGTTGTTTTGTTATTTATCGAAATTAAATTTCTTAGATTGTTTTCTTCTATTTTATTAAATGTATAAACGGAACGTTATTCATTGGAAATTTATTTTTGACTTCAGATAGTCCAGTTGACCCTATACATTTGGTTGAACATTGAAGAGCATCCTCATTGATATTCAGGTCGTTGACCTATTTTTGTAGCTGCTGCTTGGTATACATATAAAAATTTATGTGAAATTTTTTAAGGTTAGATGTTCCACGTCGTCTGGGCAGTGTGTGCTTGTGCATATTTTAGTAAATATGTATGTACTATGACGAAGCGTTGCTTCAAATGATACTTGAATTTTCAAGTTATTGTAGAATTTCAGAAAATTTGTCCTATAAAGGAAACTCTACCGAAATTTCTATAATAATCATAATGTGTTGTTAACGCACAATATGTTTTTATGTCATAATTTCAGATTTCATATAAATTGTGTTGATTAGTAGAGAATTAGTATAATTTTAAATTATCGTAATTTTATAAGTTGTATTATTAATAGAGCTCAGCATCATATTTATTTTTGGATGTAAGTATGCATGATTATTGTGAATATGTATAGTTTTATTGTGGATGGCATACTATAATGCTTTAAATTTGAGTTGAAAGCATATGGAGTATCATGTGATTGTAAGTGTAGGAATCATAAAGGAATAATGATAATATATAGGCTAAAGTATACTTTTGATCCTTTATGTTTGTTTCAGGTTTCATTTTAGTCCTTTAAGTTTAAAAATTACACTTTCAGTCCCTCAAACTTAACGCCGTTAGTCTTTCTTAACGGAAATTGCTGACTCATCAAATTTTATTGATGAATGTGTAATAAAATGCTAACAAAGCATACCCACGGAATGGAGAGAGTTACAGAGGCGTGCGAGTTCTGCAATTGACGGAAACGAACTGGCCCAGATGGATCTTGTCGCTCTAAATCAAATCCACATCCTTGTCGGAAATGGAAACGTAAGCGAAGTGCTTGGAGTCAGAGACTTTAAGGATGTACCCTATGCTCTGCCAAGGATCGTTCCCTCCGGCGAAACAAGGCACAATCTCGATCACCTGAAACAGAGCAGAACGATGCTCACCGGTGACCCTCATATTCTTGTTTCCGGCGTTCTCCAGGAGCTTGGAGAGCACCCAGGGAGTGAGAGAAGCCATGGAACAGCTTGAAGAAGCTGCTCCCCCTCCCTCTCGAAGACACAGTTTATGGAACAAGAGAGGCGCACATTGGAGGTGGAAGTGAAAACTGAGGAAGAGTGAGGAGAAAGGGTCGCTGTCGAATCTTAATGTGACATGGGAGAAGTCGCAGCTTTGCAGAGGAAGACGACAGGTGTCAATGGAGAGGCAACTCGACGAGAGAGAAGGTGGGTATGCTTTATATATTACACAGTCATCAATTAAATTTGATGAGTCAGCAATTTCCGTTAACAAAGACTAACGGTGTTAAGTTTGAGGGACTTAAAGTGTACTTTTTAAATTTAAAGGACTAAAATGAAACATGAAGCAACATAAAAGACTAAAAGTATATTTTAGCCTAAATTTTTTCATCGAACTTTTCGTTAAATAGATTTTTTGAGACGTTAGAATAAATTTACCTTGCAGTAATAATAAGTGGATCGACGATGGCCAGGAGCCCCGGACCTTAGCCACCGGCATCCGATTTCCAGATAAATTTCACCAGGAAGCTTTTCTGAAATCGACTTCCATTGCAGCTGTGTTGTTCCCCCTTCTGTTCGGGGTAAGACTTGTGAATCTCTCTCTGTTTGGATCCTGCATCGTAGCGGATCCTTCGTCTTTTGACATCTTCCACCTAGAATTCAGGGATGAATTCGAATTATGGAAAACCCAATCAAACGATTGCTTCTTCTGCCTCACTGAAGAACTTCAATTTCGACTTTGATCTTGGGATCGGATCCAATAGACCCAAATCTCTGAACGATCAGAAAAACCCAAAATCGTCCCATCTATATTCTTCTCCCTCTTCTTCATATTCATCCGCGCAACCCAGACCCTCGTGGCAATTCAACAAGCCATCATGGACTCACCAGCCCGCACAGAATCAGGCGAATCAGTCTGGACTGCCGGGTGGACCCTCTTCAATGGTGGGGGATATCTTTGGCAAGAGTTGGGAATCTACACAACCTTCGGGTTCTAGTTCGAACATCGGAGTTGTTGGTAAAAACCCTAATCTCTTTGGAGATTTGGTGAGCTCTGCATTGGGACAGAATTCTAAGAGTAGCAGCAATACTCCTATAAATTCGATTCCTGTTTCTAAGGCGTCAAGTACTACGTCGAATAAGAGCTCCTTTTCGATGGGCAATATGGCGGATGCTTTGCCTAAAACTAGTAACACGACGACGACAAGTAGTGGGAGTTGGGGATCTTCTGGGTACAATAATACAAGTATGAGAGCTAATAAAAGCACAAATCTCGGTGGTCCTTCAATGCGAAGCATGAATAGTGGTAGTTCAGCTGGAAGTGGGACGAATCTTAATAGAGATCCATTCAGCTCTTTGGCTGGATTTGGATCAAAACCATCTGGTAGTCTTAATTCAGCTGGAATGGCCACAGGAAATAACAAAGCGGAGGATGATAGTTTTGGAGATTTCCAGAATGCTTCCAAACCAGGCTCTACCACATTCCCATCAAGTAGTTCTACTGCAGATAATATCAGTTTTACAGGATCTACCAATTTGAATCAGAACCCTGTGCAGACATCTGCTGGTGGTGACCCTATAGACATGCTTTTATCATCTTCCTTGGCTTCGGCTGGATGTGCTCCTGTGACTTCGGAAGGATTTGGAGGAAAATCATCTTCTGACATTGATGATTGGGGTTTGGATTCTGAATTCGGCGGAGGAGGACATGATGTGGGTGGTACAACCACTGAGCTTGCAGGGCTTCCACCTCCTCCGTCTGGGCTATCGGGTTCTACAGCAAAAGGTAAAGGAATGGACAATTACAAGCAAGGTCAATTTGCAGATGCTATTAAGTGGCTATCTTGGGCTGTCATCCTTCTTGAGAGAACAGAGGATAATGATGGTATGACAGAGGTGTTGTCATGCAGAGCCTCATGTTACAAAGAAGTTGGAGAGTATAAAAAAGCAGTGGCCGATTGTACAAAGGTATACTTTGATGTCCTAACGATTTGAATGTTGAAACAGTTGTTTTTATGGTTTAAATTCAAACCATGGATAATGAGGTTATCTAGTGTATATTAGAGATTGAACATAATAGTCATAGTTGTTAAGATTGCATTAATTGTTGGACAAATTAAACTAGGTTCCTCTATCTTGGGGTAAACTACTGCAGTGTATTAAGCCATTAGTTAATGATATTGATACTGGCTTGAAAGTCTGGCCAAAAAAAAAGGATAATGGCTTAAGAAAACAGAAAAAGGGTGACATGTACGAAAGTATCATGCTTTAATTGAATATACTTGTAAACATTTTTGCTGTAGCTCTTGGTAGCATGTGTTTAGTTCTTGAATTTAATAGGAGATTGCGAATGCATAAATTCTACTATATTGTTAGTGTGTCTATCTGCGATGGGTGGATTGAATAGCGTCATGATTCTTATCATATATTATTTGGAGAGTGAGTGGTTTGATCTGCGTTATGTTGTACAGGTGCTAGAAAACGATGGCACAAATGTATCTATATTGGTTCAATGTGCTCTCTTGTATGAGAGCATGGAAAAGTACAAGCTTGGTGCGGAAGACTTGAGGACTGTTCTAAAGATTGATCCCGGTAATAGGGTTGCAAGAAGTACCATTCATCGGTTGACAAAGATGGCTGACTAAAAATCATTTTGTGGTAGTCTGCTCTACTCTTTTATTTTCTATAGGGAAAATTAATCTTTTGGTCCTTGAACTTTCGACTCATTTTTAACTCGAATTTTGACTCGGTGTAACTCAATCCCTATAGTTTTGACTTGGTTATAACTCAATTTATAAACTTTAACTCACGGAAACTCAGTTCCTATAGTATTAATCATTTTATAATTTAGTCTATGACCTTTTATTACATATATATGTTTTATTTTCTTAAATGTATGGATTAAATTATAAAATGGTTATAACTATAGGGACTGAGTTGCACCGAGTCAAATTTGTGGGACTAAGTGACAATTGGGTCAAAACTTGAGGACCAAAAACTAATTTTCCCTTGCGCGCACACACACACACACAAACACAAACACATATTTAGTCACACCCTTTCTCCCCTTAGCGATGATTTTCAAGGGTGGTAGGAAAGTCTATCTTTCAATGAATGGATTGTTCTTATGGTTGTCACCCATCATATTATTTGTGTGTGGAATCTCATTTACCTTGAATTTAATTCTTACTAAATTAAACTTCTACATTCGTAGAGACATATTGTTTTCCTCTTCATGCTCTTTCATATGTTTTTTTTGTTGTCTTTTCTTGAGATTATGTAGATGGAAAATGAAAATGGATTCCTTTCCCCCAGTGCACTTGAACGTCATTTAGTTTCACCTTCTGGCATACATGTCTATATGTTTATGTCAATCGTTGCTGTGTAGTACTTATTTTAGGGTTAAAGGGCAAATTTGCCCTGGAAGTATCATAGAATTGCACTGAGTGTCCGGAAGTTCTTTTAGTAGCAATGTTGCCCTAAAAGTGTAGAAAACGGTGCAATGTTGTCCTGCCCATTAAAAGCTTAAGTTTGACCGTTAAATAATTTTGTTTGGCTGAATAAAACTTTGTTTGACCGTTTATATCCATTAGGGTTGGGGTGACATTGCACCGTTTCTACACTTCTAGGGTAACATTGCTCCTCAAAAGACGTTTGAACACCCAGTGCAACTCCATGAATTCTTCCGAAACAAATTTGCCCTTAACCCTTTATTTTAATGTAATTTGTACCATGTCACAAGTGAAGCCATAACTTATTAAGGTTTCCTTTTCCCGCAAACATATTAGGGATTTGGTTGGGCTGGACTGGGTTCTAGACCAATTTGTATGGTCTGACCCAAATATGTTGTTTATAAAAAAATTTCTTATTTCATTACTTTCCATCTCCAAATCGCTCTAGCGCCTCACTCTCTGCTCTCCACCTTGTGGCTTGGGTCTCCACTCTCCATTATCCGCTGTTCACCTTCACCACCTTGCGGCTTGGTTCTCCACTCTCCACTATCCGCTGTTCACCTTTACCACCTTGCGGCTTGTTTCTCCACTCTCTGCTCTCCACCTTCAAACTTCTCCCTGGTCTCATGCTTCCTGCCCATTCGAACTCACATTTTGCCGTTCGGTGCAACGCACACAAACCAGCAAGCAGAGAGTCCTCAAGGCTCCACCTTCAAACTTCTGCCACCATCTCATTCATCATGTTTTTGTGGCTTGCAAAGTTTTTTCCCTCTCAGGAAAACAAGCGTCATTTGCGCTGGGTTTTTTGCCTTTGCCCTTGTATCTTAGCCTTCTTGTTCTAGTTCCTACCTCTGCTGCCATCAAGTCCAATGTGAGTGAGGTCCGCCATTGTGTCTTGTGTGTGTCTTGAAGAGGTTAGTTGCCGTTGAACAAAGAGGGTCCTCGTTTACAAACTACTTTGAAAAAGAAAATGAAATTGACGAGGAGGAATCACACCATGTCTGTTATTTTTTCCTTTGAGATTTTTTGCTTTTCTTATAGTTCTTTTTGAGTTGCTTGTTGTATGGTTATTGATATCCTAGACAAGTTTTTACACTGTTGAGGTGTTTTAGCTGTAAGACTTTGTCTGCTTATAAGACAGTCTAGATATACGTTTATTTACCTTTAAATTGTAATCAATTTTTTGTAGTTTTACCTCATTGTGCTTTGTGGGTACTCTTTTGATTCTATACGAGAACAGTGCATGAAAGTGAATTCAGGGCTGTTGTTTATATTAAGATGATTCCAAGCTACGCATTCTTGTTTGGCGTTCCAATTAAGGCAGATGTGTGTTAGAGATTGTTTATTGTTATGGATATTGAAGTTTTGTTAGGATTTTTATATGATTTTAGTTATTTTATTGCTGTAGTTCTGTTTACCAGGTTTAATTTTTGGCTTGCGAGACAACTGAAAAAAATTGGAATATCGGGGTCCTTGACTTCCTCAAAAAGTCCACCAGTTCAGTGTATCATAGGCTAGTCTAGTCAGAACACTGGTCCATACAAGACTAGATAGGACCACGGGTTGCCTTGCTCAGCCTGACTGTGAAACAGGCCAGACTTCAGATTGGGTTTTGGTCTAGTTCAATCTGTCCAGTGTGCAAGCCTAATTTAATGTTCGACAATATCCCAAACAGAATTGTCTTGGATAAAATCATATTTATGTTAGTATAAAAAAAATCTCAAAGTTGAAAGCATGGGAGGTCGACTTCTAAGCCTTCAACTGGTGTTCCCTTCCAAATTTGAAGATCTGACATTTCAAGTAAAGTTCATTTTGAGGCTACGTAAATACAACTAAACTAAACGTTTCTTTTGGATTTATAAAAATATGAATTAGATTTATATTTGAAAATGCATAATTCGTACGATTAATTAACCAACCAAATTTATCTATTTCTATTGCTTCAAAACCCATTCTTTACATCTTCAATGCTCCTTTAGTTCCTCTATTTTTAGTGTCAATAGTAAACAGGATCAAAAATAATGTCTGGCTCATTTTAAAGCAAGAAATTAAAATGAATAGGAGAGAACAGATTTTTTTTAAAAAGTCCCATTTTTACCTGTCTAGCTCATTTTTTTTCAAAGAAAATATATCATTAGATCTACTAATGGCATTGGCCAGGAAAGAGGGGGGGAATCGAGTTAAAGACTTTTTAATAACAGTTCTATCTAGTTCTAAACGTAAAATCTCTTTTATCTAATTTGATTTGATTAAATATATTAGTTAACTAATATAACATCCTTTTTAAAAAATACTATAATTATCTTCCTTAATTCTTTTGCTCTCTTTTATTAGATTATTGTTGAAATTTTTTTTAATATTGGTAATTTGAGAAAAAATAAAAAAAAATGAAAAGTAGTTCATATGTTCGTGATCGAACTTCTCAGTTAAATCATAAGTTGGGTGAGTATTTATTTTGGTCATTGAGTTGGATTTTGTATCAAACTCAAAGTTAAATGTTCACTCAAGCTTGACTCAACTTTTGGTTTGAAAAGTGATTACCGTTAAAGAAAAGTTCTTAAAAGCAATCCATAGACTGCTCTTTCTTGAATATAGGTTAACAATGAGCAAATCATTGCAATCGAATCAATAAACCATCTCCTTTCTACAGTGCTGCGAGCAACTTACACCTATAGAAAAAAAAAACTCAATCTGAAATAAACTTTGTGCGTAAATAAAAAAATTAATTTTAATAAATAATCAGAAGTCAGTTTTCTCCAACTTGAGGGCATTAAAGATAGACATTTCATTTACTTTATAATTGAATCATAAAACATAGGAATCAATAAATTAAATAATGGAAACAATTAAGTTTCAAAGGGTTAAATTTCTAGAGAATGGATTTGATATAAAGATGCTGGCTTTAAAAAATGGCATGGGACGAGGAAAGGGTAAAGTGGTAATTAAGGTGAGTTGGAGGGTGAGAAACTAAAGGGGTCACTCCAAAGTCCAAACGAGCCAGAATCGTCGCCGTGGTGCGATCCTCTCCATGTGTCCCTCCGCCTTTACTCCCTTCTTTTCTAGGCCGTTTAATTACCATCCAACCTTTTTCCATGCCTTTCCTCCTCCCTCCCTCTCTCTTTTTCTTTTTTCAAAAAATATCAAAAACATAATAAATTGAGAATATTTAGAATGGTTGAACTATTTCAGAGTTCCAAATTATCATTTGCCAATTTGGAGTACTTACTTATTTGGGAGATTTACTATTTGGTCCCATATAGTGAAGATATTTAGCAAATGGTCACAAAGTTTAAAATATTTAAAAAATGGTCCCATTGACAACACGAGGTGTTGTCAATGCAGTGCATGGGGTTGTCACTTGACAACCCCTGACAACACCATGTGCTGTATTGACAACACCTCGTGTTGTCAATGGGACCATTTTTTAAATATTTTAAATTTTGGGACCATTTGATAAATAAGTCCCTTATGTGGGACCTAACAGTAAATTTCCCTACTTATTTTCCTCACCAAGTAAAATTTCCAATTTTCAACATGCTACTTTCAGACCATGCGACAGTGAATTAATTTTGGGTTAAACTAATTTTAGTCCTCATAATTCTTCTAAATTTGAATTTTGATTCATGTAATTTTATGTCTCGTTTGGTACGCAGAATTCATTTCGATGGATATGGATATGGAAATGGATGTGGAAATGGAAATGGAAATGAGGTTTAAAAGTATGTTTGGTATGTCATGGAAATGAGGTATGCTTTTTAGATGAAAAGACCTAAAAGCCCCTCTAAATAAAAAAATCTTTTTTTTAACTTTTAAAACTACCTAAAATTTTTTTAATTTGATTTAGGTAGTTTTAAAAGTTAAAAAAAAGATTTTTTTATTTTGAGATAGAATTGTAAATCTATGGTTTTGGTAGAATTGGCTTCCATGTGGAAGTCAATTCCATGGTACCAAACATGTATGGATATGGAAATCAATTCCATTTCCATATCCATGCCTCCAAATTTCATGGTACCAAATGTGACCTTAAAGTTTTATTTTTTATCTTTGAAGTTTAGTCTATATCAGTTTCAAAAGAACCTGAATCAAATATTAACACCGTTAAAATTACTGACATATCGCTAATGACTTTATTTTTGTTGATGTGGGCTGATGATTGGATATGATCAATACTTACGTGAACTGGTTTAACCTATTTTTTACTCCTATAGTTTACTCTAATTTAGGTTTTGGTCCCTGAAATTTAATAGTTGTGATTTTGATTCCTCAAATTTATTCTGTCAAAAATTATTAGCTCCTTAATTTTAAATGATTTAAATCAGATATTAATAATGTTAATTTTACTTATACGTTACTGATTTTATTAATTATGATGAAATAGTTTAATAACAGAAAAAATCGCTACCAAACAGTTAACCTATTTATTTAACATTAGATTTTGATTTCGTCGTTAAAAATGAACATCCGCCCTAATAACTCCGCTCCAACCACAACCTGCCATGTCAACCCCTTGGTCTAGATCCCCACCTTCACATGAACCACCTCACTAGCTCAGCCACCGTCCGATGATCCGTTTTCATTTTTTCCCCTCTCGTGGGCCCCACTGTGTCGTGTCAGTGAAGCCCTCCCTCTCTCCCCTATAAATCCACAGCCCTTTATACCTTTCTTCCTCACTCTCTCACTTCCCTTGTTCCTTTTTCGTCTGCTTCGTTTCTTGTTTTCCTTTCCTTGTATGTGTTCCTTTCTGAAAGACTAAGAATCTGCAAGTATGTGTGGAGGTGCTATCATCTCCGACTTCGTCCCTCCAAAACTTGGTCGGAAATCGACCACCAGCGACTTCTGGTCCGAGCTCGAAACCTTCGCTGACCTCCTCGGATTCGATCCCTCTGCTCTTTCTTCCAAACACCAGAAGAAGCCTGCTGCTGCTTCCCCTAATGATCAGAAACTCCCTCCCATTCCAACTACTGCCACAGGTAACTCTTCTCCATTTGTTCCCAAACTATTATTACCTCAAATTATTCTATCTCAATATTGAAAGCTTTTTTCCTTCCAAAGAATTATGTATTTATGTGTTCTGAGTATGAGTTTTAGGTACTGAGTTTAATTTATAGGTACGAGTAAAACCAGGATCTGTTTGAATGGTCGGTTTTTCTATGAAAAACTTTTTTTCAGTGTATGTAATTGTATATATGACCTTACTTTTTCTCAATCTGGGTTTAAAACCTGAGATTTCTGCTGATATATTTTGTTCCCGGCATTTCAATAATTTTCTTTTGGTTGGTGGTGGATGTTCATAATTTTGTGTGAATCTATACTCTCTCTCTCTCTCTCTAAATTAAATAACTGACAAAGATAAAGAAAGAAAATATGGAGTCTGAACAGAAATGGAGTAAATTAAGCTCAGTTATTATTCAAGGATTTGATAGGATCAATTACCAAGAGTAGCATCCGTTTTAATTTCTTTTTCTTTTTGTTGGCCTCTCTTATTCACGTTGATGCTGTTCATTGAAAAGAAAACCAACCATGGAAGAACGAAAAGGAAAAAGTAGATAAGTCTTTTGAAAATTTAAGCGAAGAATCTGCACTTGATATCCGCAATCAATTCTAATGAGTAGATATGATTATGATCCATGAAATTAAATCCCACTGCATGTACAGTCTCCGAGACTTTTTTCTCTACTGTGCCAGAATATGTGTATGTATATATAGCCATCAGCTTCAAAGATAAGATTTTGTTTGTTACCTTATATTAGATAAACCTTTTTCCATTTCTGGCCTACCTGATCAGTGACACGTGAGAATATTAACAAAAATGACAATAACAACACCAAGGAGAAGCCGGAGAAGAAAAGCGGAGGAGCAAGGGCTCGCAAGAATATTTACCGAGGAATCCGACAGCGGCCATGGGGCAAGTGGGCCTCCGAGATAAGGGACCCACACAAGGGTGTCCGAGTCTGGCTTGGCACCTTTAACACAGCCGAAGAAGCCGCCAGAGCGTACGACCAAGCCGCCAAGCGCATCCGGGGCGACAAAGCCAAGCTCAACTTCCCGCCGTCTCCCCTGGAACCGCCCCAGAAGAAGCAGTGCCTCGTCACCGGCCCCAACGACGCCATTCAGCTCAAGCAAGAAATCTGGACCCTGGAATCCTTCCTCGGTCTGACCGACGACGACGACAGTACTGCTGATGATGTTTCGCAGCCGATGGGAGAAGCCGCAGGTGGCGGCTTTCTCTCTGAGTGGGACCCAATGGACGATCTGTGGATGCTAAACGACGTCGTTATGCATCACCCGCATAATCATAACCATGACTTCTAGCTAAATCGTGAGTATGTGGAGATGTGTGTAGTAAATAACGGTCCTCATCCTCATCAGATAGCTTGAAGAAATACTGAAATGGATATCAGCGACGATATTATGTATGAAACTACGTCGTTTATGCATATGGTTTCATCGTTGGTGAACTCAGTTTAATTTGTAAGTAATCGAATGCTCGATGTGTTGCAGACTGCAGAGGTCGTGTGGGAGGTTGCATGTTTGTATTTGTTTATTGTAATATATTATTAAACATATATAAAGCCCAGGTGAATGAACAAACTATATATGGTGGTTCCATTGAATATATATATATATATAAGGTGGTTGCCGTATGTGAAACTAGATCTATATGCTTGGGAGGTGCATGCACGGGATCTAGTGAGGAAGATTGTTAGTTTAAATAAAAGCCTAGTTGATTGTATATTTTATTGAAAGTAGTATTATTAAAATGAGGTGACAGTGTACGTGAGAGTGCGATTATACATACATGCAGAAGCAACCAGATAATAGATCATATTTATTAATTAAGCAATCAATCAAATATGTAAAGCACAGAAAATGATGGGAATTGAATTTCATTCCAGATCACGCAACAGATTATGGGCTTATTTGTATCAAATACACGTTTAATATTGTTTTTTTATAAAGTGAGATAATCTTCTCTACATATTTACCTTAACTTGAGTAAAAGTATTCATCTACCGCGTTTCCAAACAGATCACATATATATATGTGCTCTCGCTTTTTTTTCGATCCGCACAATGTGATGCACAGTACGATTTATCTTCGCTCTATGGTTTTATCGAGGAACCTGCTGGCTAGCTATTTATATACAAGTATGAGAATTAATCGGTCACACGTGTACATTGTATGCATGCGTGCGTGCTCAAGTTTTTACTTTGAGTTAATACAATACAATGTTATTAACAAAATACGCGCAGATATATTTGCATGCAGCAGACGATCCTGGCCTCGGCCTGGAACGTAACGGGAAGATATTGGACAAAAATGTCTTTTTGGAAGACTTGAGTTATTTATTCAAGTTCCAACACTAATTAAACTCCTAATTATTGAGCGTACTGTAAAAGGTTCAGTTTTCTGCTAGTTGTTTCATTATGGGACTTTCGGTCACTTTTTTTTTAACGCTGTTAGTCACACGCAAAGTGCAGCAGGAGCATGTAAGCGTATACGTATAATCTGTTTTTTTTTTAAGAATGCCAGACAAGTTTAGGAATTAACTACCTAAATTAAGCAATACATTATCGTACTTAATTGGTGCTATTTATAAAGTAATATTGTAATATGTGTGTATATTAAATAGAAGTAATTTTAAAAAAGTTGCTATAAAGTATATGATTAATGAGAGTCCAGATTTTCTTAACCGTGTTGATTAAAATATACGACTGGAAGTAGAGATTCAAGATTTTCTTGACTGTGTCATAGAGACTAGTACGTGCTTGTTTAGGAACTTCATTCCCCCAACTGTGTACGTAAGTCGAGATAAAAATATTTTAAAATTTGTAAAATTCAGCTTGAAATCTATAAAAACTATCTAGAAATCCGTAAAACCATCTAGAAATCCGTAAACTCATTTCTCCCAACGGAACTCTTTGCTCCGAACGGAGTTCCCAAACACACACTAACACTTCACTCAACCAATCTTACCAATTAAAGGGTTCATCCCAGAAAATTAGTTTATTATTTTTAGGTAACACCTGAACTTATGATGATTATCGGTCCCTTTTTTCCTGTGAGTTATGGGATTAACTGAAATAATTATAAATTTCCTCACAATTATATCCATTAACAAAGTACATCTGTTCACAAAACTATTGAAGAATTAATGAATGATGGGATTACCTGATAGTAATTAACGATATCCCAATTTCTAAACACAAACAGACGGGCCTGGAGCGCTATGGCTCTGTTTGGATAGTCCGTTTGGGCATCTAAAAGCCATTCTTACACTTATCGAGACAAAACTCCTCTCACATATTTATCTCGGAATCTGTGTCCGTTCTCCCAACGGGCTATCCAAACATACTAAATGTGTTCGTTTGGAAAAGTTTATATACTCTCATAAGTAAGTTCAACAGTGTTTTTCCATAAAACAAGATAATCTCCTCCACATATTTACCTCAACTTACGTAAAAGTACTTCTTTATTACGTTTCCAAACGGACACAATGAGAGAGGAGTAATCCCTTTAGTGGTACATGCTCCATATTCTTGAAACGCACTAGCTAACACCATAATTATTTGACTTAAGAATACTTCAATTTCAAAATTAAAGAAACCAAATTTGAAACATTGTTGACTGTATGTTTACTCGTACTTACCTGTACGATTACTGGTCGTCCTTCTCGTTTCACCCATTCAACAGATAAATTGATGTTTTTTTTTTCAAAACTCATACAACGATGTATTAAACAGACATTAACCAACCAACGTTGGTTAAATATAATATTGAACAACAGATCGATATATTTTACTCTATATAGTCGTAAGAGACAATGTTCTATAGGTAAAATTAGGAATCTTCTTTATTCTTTAGATGGGGACATCAAGCTATACTATGCATGCATGTCTGATCTACATGAATTCTATATTTCAACAAATAAAACTTTAAAATTTTTAAATAATAGTAGAATGATATAGGATGAATATTATATTAATAATATCTTATACAACGTGCCAGAAAACCCCAAAATATTTTTTTGGTGAAAGAATGAAAAAAAAGAATAATTCATAGGAGGAGAAGTTTCTGAATTCAAGAGTTTCAAGTGTTGCTAAGGGAAGATCAGTAGATAATGGAAAAACATCATCGTGTCTTTTTTTTCCTTTCTTTTGATGAAGGAAATTTGAAGAAAAATGAATACAAATTATTACGAACTATATTTTGATGCAATCACCATGATGCCATAAAATCGTACCTTGAATTTCAAAAGAGTTGGACTATAATTTGGGATTGTTTGGTTGATATGTAGAAAGGTAGGAAATAAAGCAACCATGGAAAATGGAATTAATATCCATAAATCTGTTTTGTGGTAGGATATTAAGAATATGAAAAATAATAATTTTTATTAGATGAAGATGCAAAGAAAATTACTAAAACTAACACCCTAGTGCCCTGTATTTTATTTTATTTTGAATTTCTAGGAATCAACGAATTATTTTTATTGTTTGCTTTTTAAAGAAACATAAAATTAAAAATAAGCTATGCCATATATATACAAAGCAAGGTTAAAAAAAACTGCACAAGACATTGAACCGGTCGAAGCAGTATGGTTTATTGGTTAATGGGTTAAATCAGGATAAGCCGACCATATTATAATAATAACATTTAATTGATATATAATATTAAAATACAACAACTTGAATTATCACTAATTTTAAAATATATGTAAATACATATTACAATAGTTTAATAGTAACAATAATAGAAAAATTCATCTTTACATGTTACAATCATTCTGTCACTTTAATTAATAACCATTGATAACTAAAAGTATCTTTAAATTTATTCAGATTAATAGGGGCTGAGGAATTCCGATGAGATAAATGGAGAAAAGTAAATGCATATTAAATTTCAAATCGGTTATTCATGAATATTTATCCATATCTTCATTCAAAATTGGGTTGACTGGTTTGATCATTCAAAACCGACAAGTTAACCGGGTTTTGAAAAGTGAATCAAACCAGACTAAGGATCAGCTCGGCATTTTCTGACCGATCCATTTTTTATTCTTTGTATAAAGGTAAACCGTACAAAATAAGATTAATAAGGTTATATATAAAAAATTAATAAGCTATTTCCACACACACATATATGCTAAATTATACATTTCATCCTTTATGTTTATGTTAAATTTTATTTTTATTCTTTAAATTTTAAAAAATGTACTCTTAGTCTTTTAACGTTGATAACGTTAATTTTGTTTAACAAAAAATTGTGATTAAATTTAAACGGTAATTATGCGTTTAAATGCCGATAAAATCTGATAAATTTCATAATATAAGAATAAGTATATTAAATATATTTTAACACCATTTAATTACATAATGGTGGTTGAATTAGCATTTTCTGTTAAGAAAAATTAATGGTGTTAACGTTAAAAGACTAAAAGTGCATTTTTTAAATTTAAGAGATTAAATTGAGATTTGATATAAATTTAAAGGACTAAATATATCTTTAACCATATATATATAAATAGGCAACTCATTTTTTGGTACCCAGTACTGTAATTATGGGTTTATTTGGAAGCTATTTTGAAAATAGCTTTTACAAATTTCGAGGCAAAACATAGTTTTTGGAGAATAGATTTTGAAAAATAGTTTTTACAGATTCCGAGGCAAAACCTCGGTTTTGAAAAGTAATTTATGTTTGGGAAGTTATTAGTTTTTACCAATTCCGAGAAAAAAGTTGGTAGAAAAGAAGAAAGATAAAAAAGAAAAAGTATGAGAGAGGAAAGAGAAAAAAAGAAACGGTAGGAAAAAAGAAAGAGAAGGAAGGAAAAAAGTAGGAAAGAGAAAAACTAGGTTTCAAATCGAGATTTTGTAACTAAAATAACTTTTCTGAATTTTTTTTGTGTTTGGACAAAATCTAAATTTTGGGATAAAACCTAGGTTTTGAAACCAAACCTAGGTTTTAGGAAGATGAGGCAAACAAGCCCTATATCATATATATATATATATATATATATATAAAATAAGCTATTAAAATTGAAATGAAACAGTGGGAAGGCGGTAAAGTCCAAAATTTCATGCTTTGATGGAAACCTTTGTGAATGTAATGAAGCGTTTGTCAGTCAAATCAGAAAGCATAAGTTGGTGAGACGCATTGAGACCAATGAATTGAATAATTTGGACTGAAAATAAAAGGTTCATGAACCAAACCCCCTTCACTTCCATTTGTGGGACCCTAATATATTTTTTGTCCTCTTGAATCTAATTAAAAGGTCACTTA
>JANTPZ010096160.1:0-14365 GCA_025593235.1 Vachellia pachyceras | reverse complement strand
CATTTAGTTCATCATGTATAAATGTTATCTGCTTAAAACAAAGTCATCTCTTCTGCTTCTTGTGTTTTGGATGCTGAATGAAACACTCGGATCTGTTTATTTCAGAGCGCATTTGTTTTACTTATCATGATATTTTGTGTTTATGAAGATTTTAATTTTCCATATGTTCAATTTCTTGCCCCACAATAAATAAATTAAAACAAAGACAAGATATGTGCAAGTTGAGATTCACTTTTTTGCTGCAGATTTCCTCCAGGCTTGTTAAAGAAGGTGACCACTGATTGTCTTGTCATGCAAAATCATCATGTGAGTATTATATTGTCAATTAACCCTTGTGTACATCAGTACTTTTACTGAACTTACAAATGCCCTTGTTCACATTCTGCATATGTATGGAGAAGTTGATTCCAGATTTAATTTTAGCAATAACATTAAAAGGTTATTGTCTGCTTTTTTTTTTTTTTTTTCTGGCCTGCATTTGATTTGTATTTTTGAAGTTGATGAATTTAATTTGCTTTTGGCACTGAACATGGCAGTTTGGCATATCCCCAACAAGGTTTCTGGATAACAAAAAATTGTCTAGATTTTTCGAGGTATTGACAACTTCCAAGGATGAAAATGACAAGGTATTGTATAAAAAGCTAAACGATAGATTCCCTAAAATACCAGACTTCCTTCTTAAAGAAATCTAATATGTGATATGATTAATTATACTAGGATTATGTATCTACAATACGTTCATGGGACTATCCTGTGACTGGCTTCCAATGGCATCCGGAGGTGAGTCATAAATGTGCTTTTGCTTTATGTTTTTATTGCCGACTTCCAATGTTGAACACTCGTATAATTGATTCTATGAGAACTTCGTTCACATTGAACTCTATAACGATCTTTTCAAATGATGTCATGTCACAGAAAAATACTTTTGAATGGGCCTCACAGAGAATCCCACACACAGAGGAGGCCATCCAAGTTACTCAATGCGTTGCAAACTTTTTGGTGAGGTTAGCACTATCCAACTCAAAATATATGATAATTTTCTCATTCTTGTGAATTTTAAGCTAAAACTTGGGATTTGGTGACTAAATTAACTTGCTTTCTCTTTCATGCATTGGGATTCAGTGAAGCGAGGAAATCTACAAACAGACCACCTGAACAAGAAGTGCTGGACAATCTCATTTACAATTACAGTCCTACTTATAGTGGGAAGGCAGGGTAAGCCCAAAAGGCACTCAGGATAAAGCTTAATTAATCTTCTTACACATAAAATTACTGATGTAAATGATGTTCCATGTTTGTTAGGAGAGGATTTGATCAAGTTTATATCTTCACGTAGTCATTTCAATTCCTCGGGAGAGGAGCAAAACAGAAACTAGTTGGGGTGATTCTTGCTCTAACTAAATGCCATCATTGTTGGATTACCATTCTACCCAATTATATGATTCTGCTTTGCTCTAAGCTCCTCTGCAAGTGGTAACATACGTTGCATCTCGAAGATGGCGGGTAAATAAATAAATTGCTTTTATCATGATGTAGCATGTATTAATTTGGAATGTGGTTGTTCAGATCAGCCCAAACTGGGAGTTAATCTTGTATATGTAACATCTGGGTCGTAATCCATTGTTTAAGTGGGTCTTATACATTTTGCGCCCTTTTTTACTGTGAAATTAATATGTGAAACGAAGATCATTTGAATATTTGTAGTTTGCCTTGCTTGAAATTTTGTGAACCATGTCGTTAGGAGAGGTTCCCTAGAAAGTTTGACCAACTGTCTCCATTTTTCTTTATCGTGGAGATGTCTACCTTGAACGTGATCGCCCAAGTTTCTTTATATTTTTACCTTTATATAATATAATTGGTACGATGGCATTTGTAAATTGGTGGATTCAATGTAACATTAAAAAAGAAAAATCAACTATATCAGAGAATACACAAAAGCATAGAACCTGGAAACGAAACCATCGAAATCTTCCTTTGGGCATGAACATCAATTTACTGGCTGTTGGTGAATTTCTTGAACCCATGTTTATCATCTGTGCTTAGAGATGGAAGATCTCACGTCTTGCCATGGAGTTGAGTTGAAGAAAATATATTCTACATCCTCCTAATTTTCACTCTTACAAGTTCCAACTTCCAGCCACTTCATCCAATTCAGCTCTAACCTGTTTCTTTCTTTAACAGTACGTGAATTCTATCCACAAAATTCTTCCACCCTTGCTCTCTAGAAATTGCAATGCATAGCTCTAAGTAGATTAACAGTGCGACGTATCGTTCGCTCATCTTCACCGCGAATCAAGCCTTTTGGTTCACCAGATTAGCAAGAGGATATGCATCAAAGGCCGACTTTGGACTTTCAATGTGCATGGATTGAAAAAGTTATATGAAAGGGAAGTGAAGAGGAGATTTATTAATTTTGGAGTTCCCCGAATTTCAGATTGAATCAAAGGATCACAAGGCGACCACACCCTTGATAGCTTAATCTTTAATTGAATTATGAAGCAGATTTAGCATTGCCGTTTTGTGAAAATAACTATCTTCCATGTAAAGCTCATCATTTAGGGCATGGAAATAAAACATAAAATAGTCTTTGTATTTCAAGATGCAAATCAAGAACCCTCCACATTCGTTGAACAATTGAGATAGTGTGTCATGTGATTCACAGATAGAGTAAACATCAAGTTGAGGTGGTAAGGAATGAGTTGCTACCCCTATGGAAGTTGCCAGATCAATTGAGATGATAATGTACATGATTTACTTTTCACTTTCCCACCAATCATTCTATTTTATCATTAACTCTCCCGGATCAGGTTAGTTGGCTCGCTCAAAACGTACTTAGGCAGTTCATATTTTGCTCCAGCAAATCATTTGAAGAAAAAATCAGGAAAATTGGAAGATGTATCAGTGAAGCAAACAGAATTATGAAAATTAACGCCAAGATGTTTTTCTTTTTTATCATTTAAAGCTTGTTACCTCCTTTCATCATAGCACACTGTCAAATCAGAACTTTGGACTATGACCCCAGCACTGTCCACAATTGCTTGAGCTAGAGTTAGATGAGCCTCAGCAGCAGCTCTAAGAGCATCCCAGATCTCTGCCATAACAAAATGAGAAACACTGTTCCAGGTGGGTGTTCTTTTTGAAATGGAACAACAACAAAGGTATAGAAAACACACGGATCAGCATTGCAACAGGTAAATGAGAAAGCTAATTTCGATCCTCTATCATTATTTCCTTGGTGGTAAATCCTAATTTTAATGTAGACCCTTCTGCCAAAGTGACCTTGCTCATCCAGCCAAATGCTCATCATAATTGATTTGAGGTTTGTATACTTACATTTGTGTATTTCTAACCTGTTAAGCATTCATATAGCCATCCCTTACAGCAGTGCCCAAACCCCAAAAATTACCTCGTGCTCGCAATAGTAACTGCTCAGTTAAACAGGACAATGAGGATATAATCATTTTTTAGATGTTCCTTGATGTGAATGTTGTTACCTTTTCATCCAAAACTAGGCTTGGGCCACTGCATCGTCATGAGTCATTAATCCTCTTAATGTCTAGCATGTTTATTGATACAGAATGCAACAATAAAATGAAATATAAACTTCAATATAACATTGGGAATAACATTATTTGAAGGGATACTTTATGAAACCTCAAGGCTTTTAGCTGCATCTACAGAGTATTGATTTCGAAACAATTCTTTATCTGACAAATCAAGCTTGTATTGCAAAAAGGGAGAAACTATTCAGCTTACGTTTTGTAAAAAGGGGAAAAGCATACAAGAAACTGCAAGGCCATCTGTGAACAGACCATCTACAATTCTTCCTCACGAATAATTCTCTCCATGTAGGAAGAGATGGATGCAAATAGTAAATTATGGCTAAAGAATCTAAAAGCGGTAAAAACGGAATCCAATTCTAGGAAATCACCGCAATACAGAAAATGGTGGGGAGAGAACAGATTCATAAAATGATATCAAGCACATCATTTATTCTTCAACGAAACTTCTCAAGATTAATAAACACCGTAGCAACAGTTTCAAAATGGCCATACTTGAAGAGGTTGAAGTATGCAGTACACTGTAAATAAACGGTTTAACAGCATTGAGAAAAAAGAATCTAACTAAAGTATTCCAAGGAAAAAAAACTAATTGCAGGAATCCAAATAAGTGCAGAATTGTAGATGGGGAGTGAGTAAATGAATACAAAGTAAAACCCGTATTTACCAAAAAAAAAAAAGAGGTAAAACCCTTCCCCCAAACCGAATTCCTTAATCCTTGTAAGGAAATTGAATCTTCTGTTAGCCTTGAAACATTACAAGATTCGCCATTCACTGAAATATTGTAATTATGTACCTTTACTGCCACCATAATGAGGAGCTGTGCTTCAAAACTCATCTCGTAACTGTATTAACTGAGTCTTTGTTATTGGCAGAGGATGCTTCCAAGGCTTAGGCTTTCGGATCTTTTGTACGGCCCCACCTACAATGATTCAAGATTTACACTATCATGAGTGAAACCAATATAAGAACTGATCTAAAACTCGAACGTTATAATCAACAACAAACCGTAAGATAATAATCCCACCACCATTTAAGCAATGGCAAATGATGGGCAGAAGAAAGCTAACTGACCACTGATTCATAGAAATAGGGAAGAATTTTACTTAGTACAAAGCATTCTAAATATAACAAGTGCATGAAAAAAATTCTATAACAGTAGTATAATCATATGGGAAAAGTGAACATATCTTTAAAATTTGTTAGTCACATAAAATTTATTCATGACAGATAAGGACTATTATACTAAACTCATCAACGTGATTAATTACTATATGATGAATATGTGAAGTAACGGATATAATTGGTGATAATATTCCAAATGAAGCATCAATTATCTAATCAGTAATTAAAATAATAAGAATTCTATTTTTAGGAAGAGGAGCAACCCAGTAGAGAGAACTTAGCAGTTGTTTTTTTTTTCCAGTCATTGAAGAGACTAGAAATAACATTTCTTGAACTTCCCAAAAAAACACCTTCACATTTCAAGGATCACACACAATACGGGTCCCCCAAAAAAAAAAATCATTGCAAGGATTTTTTTAGTGTATATCATCAGAAATCTTCTTGAGTTAATGCCAATAAGTTGTTTCCAAGGCAAATGGATTAGCCAACTGGTTTTTGTGTAGCAAATAAATCAAGTGTTTGTTTTAATGGGAGGAGGATATTTTACTTTTGCATGAATTATTTCACGAGATGACTTTACAACTCATCCAAGTCACTGTTCAAACAAGATGCTCGTGCTGCTGAAAACCCAACCTTACCTTGCAAGAGCCACAACTAATTATAAAAATGAGGGAGAAGGGGGGAGATTTAAAAGAAAAACAATGGCAGAGAGCAATCATAGAACAACCGCCCATCCTTCTCATATTTGGCCAAGGGAAACCTACTTTTCCTTTTGATTGCGTCTCTTCTTTGAGCTGCTGTTGCCAGATTTTTCAACTTTAGAACCCACCATCACATGATTGGTTCTTTTAAGAATTTTGCCTTCACCTTTGTATTATCTTCAATTCTTATGCATGTAATTCTTAATATAAAAGTTACATAATTAATTTGTAAGTATTAGAAAAAATTAATTCAGTTATTCTTAATAAATATATATGTTGATTTTCTAAAAAAAATTAATCATAAACATTATAACCACACATTCATAGAATCAATGAAGTTACTTTACAAAGCTTGTAAATCTAAAAGTCAACTTAAATTGAAGTTTTATATGTAATACCATGATAATCCCCTTGGCCTTTGTACTTCGAATAAGAAATAGTATAAGATAACCAGAACTATTCCAAATTCCAATACTCTGCCGCTACCACCTCTTAAAATTATAATCAATACCTGACAGTAGTAGTAGTATTATTGTTGTTGTTGTAGTAGTAGTAGTAGTTGTTGTTATTAGCTTCGTTTGGGGTTCCGTTAGGAACCCCGTTTTGACCCCCAAAACCCATTCTCACGCAAGCCGAGACAAAATTCCTCTCACATAAAGTACCTAGGAATCTGTGTCCGTTTTCTCAACGGGTTTCCAAACGAAGCCATTGTTATAAGTCTTAAATATTGTTCAACATCAAGATGACCAGATTGCACATTTTAAGAAGAATCATAATGTCCTCTCAAACAATTTGCAATAATGCTGATCATTTAAGAAAAGCTTAATTTTAAAGATTCTCTCTACTATTTTGAAGTTTTATCCCTCGCTCGAGCTGGCTTGGTGGAGCCTTTCAACACATGCCTACAAATATATCCCCTCTGAACTGAAGGTGCAGTTTGGAGAATATATACCCGACAAGACAAAACTAGTTGCAGAATCCATGCTTTACAGCGCATATTTCATGTCACGGAGAACACAATACCAAGGCATAAAAAATATGTGGCACCTATTACTGAGGAGTGAAACGAAAGGACTCTCCAGGCATGTACTTTGTCCTCAGATTGTAATGGTCAAACTTTTGATTGTCATAATCAACTGCTTTCATCTCAACAGGCTTTGCCTCCACTCCAACTGCCCCGTAAACCACTTCTCCACTCTTCTCTCGTTGACGATGTCTGGACCTATCTTTTTGGCTCTTAGATTTTATGTATGGTGGAACCTCACCAGATCCATAGAATTCAGCATATTCCTGTCGTTTTGAGGATCGGTGCTTGCTGGATAAGGAGGGATCCTTGAAACTGCTTGATTTCACTTTGTGGGGCTTCGATTCTGAATATATCTCGCCTGTGTTTGGAGTATGGATCTGTCTGTTCTCAATAATGGGAGCAGCAGCACTCTGCCTATCTACCAATGGAGGCCCTGCTCCGTCTTCAGGCATCCATAGACTATCTTTCAATGGTGTGAGGCCTCTCTCAGGGCTGACAGATCGAAATCGTGAAGGTATGAATTGAGAGAATGCACTAGCCAGTGTTTCAAGGGAAAGCTTAGAAAGATCAATGAAAAGCTGTCCAATAGATGGCCATCCTGGCTCGTCTTTACCACTCCCCAATATGGACATGGGTTTTTCATTGTTTGCTTGGCCTTTGAATTCTCCTTCTGACCGTTGCTGCATCATTTACAATTATACACTGTTATCAGGCAACCAGCAAGGATGCAATATATTTTAAAATGAAGACAAACTTATGCACACCAACAAGAAAGAAATTATTCCATAGCCAAAAATAAACTAGCAGTCAAATTGAATAAGTTTTTACTTTCTTAATGCATGTACAGAGTTTCAGATAAGCTGGTCATGTTCTTTATCAGTATGCAGAGGTTCCTGAGACAAAGTAAAATGATATTTGCCAAAGCTGTAATGTTGTCACCAAAATGTCAAATGCCACAGTATTTTCATATTTTCACTAATACTGCAGAAACAAAACAGACTTACCGTCTTGGAGAAGAAAGAGAAGCCAAACCCTTGCTGCAGGATGCATGTGGCATATCCTACTATGACAGCACCAACAACTGTAAGAATATCTGCAGAAAACCCCACTGATAAGAAATTAAGAGAGAAAGAATATTTGTCATTCAAAATTCTCTTGGCATTGAAATGTTTGGAAGATCAGAGGGAAAGAATATTATTATCTTTACAGAGATTATTATCACATTGACAAACAAGTGGCTAGAACTTAGACCTATAGTTGAAATTGAACTATGTTGATAATCACAATCCTCCTGGTTGAGGGATATTTGCCGAAGAGCAGCATTTCCTCGGTCAATAACCAATAGGGAGCAAGTTGGCCGAACATAAACCACGTCAAAATCATTTGAGAACTTAGCATCCTCACTCGGGCCGTCTCTGTAGCCTACTACATTTGACTTTCCTCCAGCGATGGTTGTCACACCTAAAAATAATTACAAATGTCAGTAGTATTACTTTTTCACTATTTTCATTGATGTTCTTTCAATAGAAAAGGATTTTATCTGTGAGTGGGTAAGTGACATGGAAGTCACACATTCAGCCAAACAATGAGGTAGAACTATGGATTTGAAATGCAGGATAAGTTCATAATCTTATGGCCTAAGTATTTAGAGTGAAAGAAATAACCACAGTGCCAAATATGTATCTTAGAGCTCTCTCATTCTAAATAATATCTCTAGCAAAAGTTGAAAACTTATTAAGACAGGAATATTCCATAACTGCGTTCTCTCATTCTAACTTAGTCTTGACTTTCAACTCTATCCTAGACCCTGAAATAATTGAAAATCAGGCAGCACATACCAGTATCTCCAATCTTTCTGATGGCCAGATTCTGAGTATCTGCGACATAAACATTGCCTTTATCGTCCATGGTGATGCCTCTGGGATGATTAAAACGAGAATCACTTGGTTTCCCATCAACATGACCTGTGTAACCCTGAAATGACCCAGCCACCAGCCTTCCTCTACTATCTGCAGAAACATAGAAAGTAAAAACGATACATTAAATAGAGGAAAATTCAAAAATCTATTTCACTTGCTAGATACCTTTCATTTGATGGGCTTCATTCTTATTAGACCAAGCGAGAAAGTACAATGCTACAATGCATAATTAGTTGGACCAGTCAGAACAGTCACCTTCTATCAATCAACTTCATAGTAGTTACAAAAGAAAATGCCAGGAAGAAATCATACACTGGGACAATGGCGGTGTACTTCTGACGATGTTGCTATTTATTGAATCAACAGCAAAGAGTTCATCATCCTCAGAGACAAGAATCCTATAAGGAATGACCCCAATCTCGTTTCCTTCCACCACAGTCTCAACAACGTAACCATTCTCGAATTGAAGAACATTGCCATCTGAAAAGCAATTGCGAATTACAGCCATAACGTGAATAGAAGAATACCGTATTACACGGATGGTAATGTTATTACTAGAAAGCAACGACTGTTAGAGCAGACTACTAACCTGATTGATGCGTCTTAGAGGTAGACCGCGTCCATTTGAGAAATGAAGAAATATGCTTAATCAATGGTCCTGAAAAGATCACATTATTTAAAGTAACCAAAAAAATAAAAATAAACAAAGCGCACTGACGAAGTAACTAGATCACTTTAAACATTCTATACTTAAAAGGAAAAAAGGCAAACGAATGAGCAAGGAGATTCATTAGATAAACCTAGCAGCATTGATAATAGCAAGATATGAAGAAAAGAGAAGATAATAGAGGGAAATCAAACCGAAATGCTAGCAATAGTTGGGTGAAAACGCGAAATTATCGTGATTCACGACTAAGCATACCATTTGAGAAAACAGATCAGTAAAATCCAACCCAAATTGATAACAAAATGGGGGAAGAAATCGTTACCAGCAGGGACAGCCTGAGCATGAAAGTGAAGAGAGGAAGTGAGAGCAAGTGCCAAGAAAGCACAAAGTAAGGTATAATTGTTCATGGTTCCCAGAGTTACCCAAGCAGAAGCGAAGATTGGGAAAGCCTGAGTGGCTTTGAGCCGAAACTAAAAAAAGAATAGGAGCAGAAGAAGACACGCATCAAACACAGACATGTGCGCGCAAGTAGAAACTGAAAGAGGGGTACTTCTTCAGCACACAGCTACAGTACCGTACACTGGATAGGTAGGTGCTGCATTTTCGCACCGTCTTTCAGCTCAAAACAATCTCTTCACTTTCTGAGATGCTTTTGCTTTTTTTATTTTTTTGCCTTGTGTTAATCTTCGTCTTCTATCAACCCGCGTAAAGTGAGTTTTTCGAGGAGGAAAGGGATGAAAAGCTTTTATTACTGTGCACTGTGCAGATTTAGTTCCCTGCGTCACTCCTCCCTTTTGATTCTGTGCTCCGCTCCATTACCTCATGACACGTGTTTTAAGCACTGATTTATCCCTATTATATTAGACCGGTCTTACCATTTTGACATTGGGTTTACGTTTCGGAAATCGAAACAAAATCATCTTGAAATATATAAAAATTATTTTGAAATTCTAAAACTATCTTGAAATCCGCAAAATACATCGAACTTTATAAACTCCTTTCTTCCAAAGGAATTCCCAAACACATCAGACGACTATGATGTAGTGCTTGTTTGAGAGCTCATTTTCTCTAACGATGCATGTAAGTCAAGATAAAATTATATTGAAATTCATAAAAACCATATTAAAATCTGTAAAACCATTTTGAAATTTATAAAATTACCTCGGAAACCGTAACTCCTTTCTTCCAACGGAGTTTCCAAACAAACATGCTGGCAACAATTATGATAAATTTACATTGCAGCTTATTTCAATTATATTACATGTTTATTAAAGATAACATATGATCGGTAATATCAAAGGTATTGATTGAGAAACAAAACTTACATGAGGAATTACCATGAGATACTTAAAAAAGGATTTAATTGTCAAAGAGTTATTATCAATTTTTTATATCAAAATATATTATTGCAGGTCGATTTTTGAGTAATTAAACTCTCTTTTTGAGATCTAGTTATAATTCCTCTATTTTGATTAATATGGGAACCTATTTATTTGCAAGAGGCTGATTAAAAGTGATTATTTAGATTAATTTGTTTTAAGTGATTTTGTTTTACACAGCAACTTGAGTGAATTATAAGTTTTTTTTTTTGTCACAAAATAAGAGAAGTTCTGGGTGAAGACTGAAGGGGTGGGGATGGATGGAAATGGGCATAACTTGATGTGGGCTTTGATGATGGGGCAGGCCATGTGGAATGGGCCAGAAGATTTATCAAATGGGCTTGTGAGGCCCAACTCAGAGAACAAACGGACGAGGCCACGATGACATATTGTCCTAGTCATGGAAGACGGCCAACGAACAAGAAATAATAATTTGTTTTTTGATACTGAAGAAATAAAATAAATTTAATTGTGTAGAATACTGACCAGTCATTTGAATCCTTACGCAACTTCCATTCCACCCATTTTAAGAGAATAAAGTTTACAGATTTTAAGAATAAATTATAAATTTTAAAATGATTTTTATAAATTTTAAAATGGATTTTACGAATTTTAAAATGGTTGCATTTATTTCCAGCAAATAACTGATCCCACCCAAACACCTTTATCGGTGTCACCCACCAAACCCAACCAAACGGTGATTTGATCCGAAGATGCCCATCAAAACGAGCCACGTCAAAACCATAAGCCACCATGGCATGACAGATTCAATTAACACGTCTAGTGACTGAGTCCAACGAAATTGATCTCATCAACAACGGCTCTGTTTGTTTTACCATTTTTCCCAATGGATATGTTTACTGAGACACTTTTCCTCTCATATAAACTACTTCGGAATCTGTGTCCGTTTTCCCAACGGACTATCCAAACGGAGCCAACAATTCATAGACTAACATGGAGCCCATTGTGCTACTACTCCTATTTAACGGAAGAGTGTTAGATTATAGGGAGTGTCACTTTGTTATAGCTCTAGTCACAGCGTTTGTGAAGGCACCACCGCAGCTTAGTAAAGCTGTGTTGACATACCTATGTGTCCAGATTTAAAGAGCTTGCTTGGCTTACTCTAATACCTGTTGGAATAAACCCCAGAAATATGGGTTAGGTATCCTGCCCTTTGAGCACAATCTCTTTTCTTAAAAATATGTATAAAAAATAAACTAACATATAATCACCCTGTTGTTCCATGTTTATAACAAGAGGTTAATAAAAAACAAAAAACAGGTAAAACTGAACATGGTAGCCATGATCATAAATTAAAAAGAAATAAGATTTGCACCTAATTGTAAATAAAAAATAAAACTCAAACCTAATACGAGTCATTATCATAAATGAAAAAATCATTTACTTGATTTTAATATAATAAAAAAATTTAAGGAAAACGACTTGAAATATAATTCAAAATCCACACAACCATAAGGAAATCAAATTCGTTAACCAATACTCAATATTAGTTTAAAGTCTAAGCAGCATTAACAGATATATTATATCTAAGTTTGATATATTTATAATATCTTGCATGATTATATTAAAGATATAACCAATATGATAATTTTTTTTTGATACATATGATAATTTTTTATAACACTAGGATCTATCTAAAAAGATATTAATTATATCTTAGAAAAATAAAAAGGTGGGAATGGAGATATAAAAATAAAAAGATATCGAACTTTTAATTTTTGAAAAATAAAATGTCATCAGTGTCTTTTTAATAATAATGCGGTCTTGTGTAGGAATCTTTTTTTTATTTATAAAATCTAACTGATTAATTTAAAATATCAATTTTTTTAAATCTTTTTTTTTAGCAAACAAATTTTTTTTTTAAATCTGCAAGATGAAAAATATCGCATTATATATAGACGTCACAGTCATTGTAGAACGCGTCTGCCCATCATTAGCTCCATATTTGTTTACATTCACTCGTTCACGCAAGCGCCAGGCCCGCCGGAGGAAACCCTTGTCCATTTATTTTGAAGAATCAAACTTTGTTCTCAGATCCGGTGGCTTCCTCCTTCTGAATCTGAATCTACCTCTCCTTCATTCTCCGATCTCGAATAAGCGCTTTCGTCTGGGTAGATCTCTCTCTCGATCCCTCCCGCCCCAAACCCTCTCCTTTCCTGAAAATTCGTAGATCTGTTTTTTATTCGGATTCTTGTGCCTCTTTCTGATCTCGCTTCATGCCAATGACTATGCTTTCTTGCGTGACTTAATGTGTATCTTGTGCGAATTATTGATCGGTGTCGTGTGGTTTGATTTTTTCGTTGGATTGGTATTCGTTGTGTTTGACGCCCCCTGCATCAGTTAAATTTAGCTATGTCGTGTGCGTTCCTATTGGTTCGCTCGACCTACACGACGGTTTAAATTGTCAATGACCTTTCTGATATGTGCAATTTAATGCGCATGTCTTTGTCTTCGTAGTTGGAGGCCAGGAAGGTGGATAGTAAAAGCTTGCCATTGATTTCTCTTGGGTTTTTAGTATGCTTTTTTGGTTAATGTCTAGGATTAAGCTTAGTTTGGCTAATTGAGGTGTATGATCTGCTTTGCATGGAGAGTTGATAATCTGTTCAATCACGAACATTCTTCAAAATTGAAAGCGATGTTTATTTTTTACTACTCACCACCACCATCCTCATTTAGTTTATTTACCCAATAGTTCTATGTGTCTAGTTGAATGATATGGTGGTCTTACGTGTCTATGTATTCTAATTGACATGCTTCTGTGCTTTTGAATTTGTGCACTGCAGTTCCATAAGATGGGTGGTGGGTTCAGAGTGCTTCACCTAGTTAGGCCATTTCTCTCTTTTCTGCCTGAAGTTCAGACTGCCGACAGGAAAATTCCATTTAGGGAGAAGGTCATATATACTGTGATTTCTCTGTTCATTTTCCTAGTCTGTAGTCAGCTCCCTCTCTATGGAATACACTCAACGACCGGTGCAGATCCATTCTATTGGATGCGTGTTATCCTTGCTTCAAACCGTGGAACTGTTATGGAGCTTGGGATCACTCCCATTGTAACCTCTGGTCTGGTGATGCAACTACTTGCTGGTTCAAAGATCATTGAAGTCGACAACAACGTCCGTGAGGATCGTGCCCTCTTGTAAGTGTCTCTGTTCATTTGTGGTTGGTGGCTGCCATAAAGCATCTCCATCTGATGCTTGCAAAACCTATTGTAATCAGAGTTTTATGGCCGTCAATTGTCTTTTAATATTCTGCAATATTTTCCGGAAGAGGCTTTGCAAAGCTCTACTGTTGCAAATTTTGCTGCCCTCATTTGCGTCTAGATTGATGTGTGATGTATGTTTAAAATAATTGTACTTTTTTGTTCGTCTAGGAACGGAGCACAGAAACTGCTTGGCATCTTGATAGCTGTTGGAGAGGCGGTTGCATATGTTCTTTCTGGGATGTATGGAAGCGTGGGCCAACTTGGAGTAGGGAATGCTATACTCATCATCATTCAGCTATGCTTTGCTGGTATCATAGTGATTTGCTTAGATGAGCTTCTTCAAAAAGGATATGGCCTGGGTTCTGGAATTTCCCTATTCATTGCAACTAATATCTGGTGAGTTTTATCACCTCTTTTTTATATAGCAACAAATATTAGCATGGGGCCTTTATTGAATGCCTAATTGGAGCTTTCCCATTTTACTCCAGTGAAAATATCATATGGAAGGCATTTAGTCCCACCACCATTAACAGTGGACGGGGTGCTGAATTTGAGGGTGCTGTTATTGCTCTATTCCACTTGTTGATAACTAGGACCGACAAAGTGCGTGCTCTTCGTGAGGCATTTTACAGGCAGAATCTTCCTAATGTGACAAATCTTCTTGCAACTGTTTTGATCTTCTTAATTGTGATATACTTCCAAGGTTTCCGTGTGGTTTTGCCTGTAAGATCAAAGAATGCCCGTGGACAGCAGGGTTCATATCC